>ATSW01015941.1:0-15286 GCA_000444245.1 Botryllus schlosseri | reverse complement strand
AGAGAGAGAGAGAGAGTCTTTATTTTCATCGAACCAAAATACATAACAAACGGCAGTGATGGTGGTACAGAAAATATGCGTGCACAGTATTCGGTATTAGATAGGAATGATCGATAAGACCGTGAAGGTCATCTAGTCTGATCACACCAGCATCAAACAGGTACACTTGACTCTGAACAGTCTGGCTGTAAAGAAATGTTTAGTTAAAGGAAAATAGAAGAAAAAAACTAAACAATGGTGGCAAATGATCAATGAAGCAATGCCGGGCGAGGTAGGGCAACAGTGTTAGTGTAACGACAAGAGGTGATCAAGTATCTATTATAAGGCAATTCACGGATATGTGGTGGTAATGCATTCCAGATGCGACTACTGTCCGTCTACTTTTCGTGTCATATGCATAATAAGCCGTCTTCATGTGCAGTTTTTACCGTGTTAACTAAACATATCTCACTGGGCGTTCTAGCATTTTCACCCCCCAGTCGATCCCCTTTGGTCTATTCGCCCTTTGTTTCTTAAAATCGCCCACGTTGGGAACCACTGACATATACCGAAGACGAACGTGCACCGACAGTTCGCATCATTTCTATTCTGTCTCTTCAAAGTGATTTCAGAAACAAGAAGCTTAAAATAATCAACTGTTTGAATGATTCGTGGCGATATTGTGCTCGCATTATATAATACATTTTCAACTTTCGATTGGTTAAATCGTTTACTTGTATCACGGAATTAGTCATATATTCACACACAGGCATATTACATCGCTATATTCACAGGATGTTGGCTGTGCAATGTGCATTCAGAGCTTGTACAATCTCTCACACTCACAGAGTATGCACATTCCTCATAGTCCAAACCATTATCCAACTCAATGGTTGCCAATCGTTTTTGTTTCACTATTTCCTTATCGCAGCTTTCAATTCAACAACACCGACACATAAATAACATCGAATGCATTGCACTTGAGTCCCAGTAAAAATATTTAAATCAAAATATGAGACGTTAACAGGTCTTGAGTGGAGATGTATAGCTAAATATCATAGAAATGTGTGCGATTCCCCAACCCATGTTCTCACCCATCTCGTAGAACAGGGCCTGCGTCTAACCGGTCAGAAATGTTTCGCGAACTTATTGAGACAATATGGAACGTTCTCAGTTTATTTGGATTTTTGATATCAAACCATTTCTGTCGCTTCGCTGGTATATGGACTCTTCTGGACAAGGTGATGTCAGTTATGGTTTCATTGCTGGTACATCAGACGGTGTCAACTATTTGCGACATGACATGATTGGACATTTAAAGCTTCTGAGCAGTCCAGTTGGGTAACTTGGCAACATTCACCAGTCAATTCCGACAATAGTTCCAAAGCATATCCACGCTGACAATGATAGCGTCATATAGATCACAGTAGCAACTTCGTACCTAGTTGACCAAGCTATTCTGAGTTATTTACACAGGTATAGCTATACGTCATTTGTTTATATCCCACATGCAAATCGTAGTAGACTGCCGCAAAGATATCGCTGTGTCGCGTGGGACATTCCTTTGTCGATGTTGGAGTATTATCTTATAATTACTATATAAATACATCATAGCTGAGAATATAAATGGAGCATCTGAATTGGCATATTTGGGAGGCCTACTATGTAAAAATTAGGAATTTTAGAGGGTAAATTACCCCACGGCTATATGTTGAGAGAAACCTAATTTTCAACTTCAGTTGTATTCATAGTTAATACTATAGTAGTCAAATATACAAAGAATAATAATTTAGGTTGTATAACCATCAATCCACTATTCGTCTTTCGAACTTCATATCAATTCGATAGCGGATGTAAAGTTTATGTAAGTATAATCATGACATGAGTAATAACGACGAATAATCGCCCTGTTACAATACATATGCGACTTATACATTCACCAAATGAAATTATATCATATCATTGATGATATCACACAAATCCGGAGTGACGTATTCAATATGAAGGAATAGTCCATTCTGTTGTCTCAACGAATCAATGTCTATCGGCCGCTATGTTGATGGCAAGATTAGGTATGAATTTGTCGGGCTTGGTTTCAGTATTATGTTGGTGTTTGGTGAATTCCCTCGGACAAAATGAGATTATCAAACTAGAAGAAGCCGGACTGCAGGTAAAAGTCGCGGCAGAAAGCAACACGATTACTATTTATAGTAATGGGTTACCAAAGAAACTCCTCCGTAAGTCATACTTTGAGATATTCTTATTAGGATTCTGTATATGAATTAGCATGAGATATGTAGATAATAATCGATCGTGTTATTGNAGAAGTGAAATCATTAAANGCGTCTCTTAAAAACGCCANATTCTGATGACTGAAAAACTGTGAAAAACTATAAATGCATCATTATAAATCNTCTCTAACACTGCGTGCTTAACGGGAAATTACATACAGATGNGGTNCTCTGAAAAATGTGAGCTATAGCGCATTGTTCGAATTTGTTGACCGTTCAAGGAAGTGGTTCTTTACGTTTTTGAGCACGACTCAAATTTCAATTTTACTTACGTGTTGCGACTCAAGTCCCACNCATCGAAAGTAATATATTTTTCATGTTAGCATGCTGCGTTGTTAAAGGCATGATTTATTGCACAAGATAGTCATTGATGCAGTGTGATTAGTGTCACTGAAATTTCTTCAAATGCGCGACTCTGTTGAGTTGTGCGCATATCTCAATAGTGTCCAACGCTCTCTTAGTCACTTATTATTTGGAGTATATTGTTGAGCTCTCGGATTCCTAAATCATTGAAATTGGCGATAATCAATGATTTTACAAAACGGACAATGATTTGACATGATATATGTTTCCGTATTGCGATCCCATTTTACGCGCTACCAAAGTAAACGTGACTGTGATGTCGGCGGTTTAACCTTAGCAAGTCAGACGCAAATAGTCTCATACTTATATTATCCGCGCAAGCGAGAACTTTCCNGAAAAACGCTATAAATTAGGTANATTTTAAGTACATTANACGGCAGTTCTACNGCTTCCGCGACCATCGGGGTAACCAGNAANGTATAATGCGGTTCAACTCATTTCTGTTACAGACAAGCGACATCGGGGANCGAGATCAGTCGGTTTAGAATTTAAAGTACACAGTTATCCAGTGAAGGTCGTCGATANGAACGGTGAAGATACGCACGTTTGTCTTCCACCCGGCATAATTGGATTAGCNATCGACGGTGTCCCGATCTANAACCCTTTCACCAAGGACTGCTGCAATGCAGGTATTCGAGTCGTAATTTGCTGAAGAAAAGAGNATGCCTNTNACCGTCCATAGAGCCTATTTATCAGCTTTAAAGACGAAGGCGCCAGCGTAACANTATACCAGAGATTTATAGCAGCTCCAGTTTCTTGCACNTAGTCTTAGGCCTTGGGCCGTCTTAATAAATGNANGTGATGAAAAAATTCTCTACCACATGCCATCACCCCCTCCAAAAGAATTACCCTGGCAACGTCTGCGTTTGTAATATAACGGCATCTATCATCATAAAAATACACACCACACAGAAACTAAGGGAGGCCGGTGTTGTTTCAAAATGGGGTATAACTTTACTGGCTAATCTCACAGGAAAGTATCTTACGTGCGTATCAANGACTCAGTCATAGTCAGTCACGAGTNATGACCCAATACAAAGCCTTTGATATAAACATTATTGCCTATANCCCTAGACAATCTAGTTTTGTTACACATCTTGGAGCCTACAAAGGTACATTTGTGAACTAAATTATCAAGGTTATATACCGAACACGAACGTAAACCTAACGTAAGCGCCATGCCCAANTATTCACTGAAGCTGCACGTAAATTGAAGCAGCGACATGTGTAGTATTNCATGCTCTTGCTGTAGCATTAGCAATATTTCGTAGTANAGCATATTCGNATTAGCCATGTTTTTCATTTTTTTTTTCATTTCGAACTCATGCGAACTGGAATCTTCTATTCGTTGACACCATACCTATATAGCAAACCTGTCCATCAAGGTTTTGAAGAAAGAGCTCGAATGGATGGTTGCTGGGGAAAACTAGATCAACAAAACCGTTACTACTACGACGTTCCTCCTTTGTGTGCTTTCAAAAATCAGTGCAACGTGTCCACTTTAATAGGTTTGTATATACATTTACACTTGTCCGTGCTGCAATGCAGTAAAGGAAAGCATTGAGTATTTTTACAAAGAAAGATCACCTATANAAGTGATATTAGGGATTGTCTGAGCTAGGGATTGTGTGAACGTGACGTTCACGTTCGCGTTCTGTGCGTGAACCTCGGAAATTTAGAGGTTCACGTTCATAAACGAACCTAGGTAGGTTCTGCACTGCGAACCTTTTTCATATATTACAATTTGGTCGTCATTATAGAATCTTTGGTTGAAATTTATTGTATTTCAACTGCGGGCCACTCTATATATGGCGCTGGCAGCATAAAACATCAACACTAAACGAGTATGCACCTTGACAATCTCAATTATTTTACCAGCTTTGGTCCATAAGTTTGCTCGAAATATCGAGCTTTCTGTTTGGTAATATTTCGTGACTCTCTGCTCGAGACTAGACCGAAAAACGTATTCGGCGTCTGAGTATTGCTATGTTGATATTTAGCAGACATCGATAAATTCTTTGTTACAATATTGATTGGTTGAATAAGCATCATTCGCAGACTACCTACATGCGGTGTATTTCGCTCTTGATGTTATGTGATTGCGGGTCAGGCTCACAGCAGAGAGTCACTAAATATTCTTACAAACTTTCATAAAAAAGCAAGTAAATTTTTTTAGATTGTCATAGTGAATGCTAGTTTTGTGTTGATTTTTTTTTATGCTGCCAGCACCATGCATATAGCGGCCCGCAGTTGAACTGCAATGAATTTCAACCAGATATATTATAATGAAGTTAAAACTGTACTATATAAAAATGGTCACAGTGCAGAACCTATCAAGGTTCGTTTGTGAACTCGAACTACTGAATTTCTGAGGTTCACACGCAGAACGCGATCGTGAATCTCACGTTCATATCACCCCTAAGTAATATATATTTGACGACTATCGACATATTTGTGATATCTCATAAAAATTGACATCGTTTTTCATGGTATATATTCTTATGAAGGGGTGGCGCTGGATGGATTCCCGATCTATGGGCCTTACGACACCATCGGAAACTACGTTAGTGGACTGGACGCGTGCAATGGCAAAGATGATCCCTTCGGTGGTTACAGGTGAGTTAGACACGTACGTATTTCTAAATGAATATGTCCTAGGCGGAAACGATCGGCCTTCATTTGAACTACACTCGAATGACGCAAAAAAACGGTTTTCTCGCCGTTGGATACTCCATTCGTACGAACGCTTACAGCAATCCTTGAAAAGGTTTCCTGCTGACAAACGCTGGTAGCGGCGATTGTGCGTACTGGTACTTCGCTACTAAAATTGACGCCGCGAATATCACTCTTTATTGTCAATGCTCAGATCAATATAATATTGTTTTACACTTAACTCTCCGTAGTATAGTCCGTTCACAGATCTTTCTTTACTACCGGTGTGTTGGTCTTTCATATCGGGGGAATCACTTTTATTCAACAAATGCTGAATTATGATAGTGCAGGGTTGTAATGACTCGAGTCGGGATTTTTGGGAGACTCGACATGACTCGAAACTAGGACGGCCAAGACAGACATATTTCATTGTTACAACATTATTGGTAAGTCCTGATTCTTGAAAAATAGGGCCAGACACTGTTATGACTGAGTACAATTGCTATAATATGAATGTGAGCCATTCTATATCACTCGAGCATAGTTGAAAAAGTGGGTTGAATATGATTGAACTGAAAACTGAACAGTGGATGTAATGATTTGGACTTGGACTCTAGCCAAAACACTATGACTGGGACTGGACCCTATACTAGCTGACTTGGCTCGGATTTGACGCGGTGGTGAATTGACAATGACCCGACTTGACTCGAGTCGAAACCATATAAGTGGGATTTACTAGTGACTCGGAAGCTTTTGACTTGGTTAACACCCAATGATATTGTTATTAAAACATATGATATCGTGATTGTGTCGATCTACTTTGGTAACTTTCTCTACTATAGTGTGTGTATATATATATATAAGGTCGAATCCAACAACACAGTAGCCAGTGGGCCTACGCTCGTTATTCCAATTTCTCATTGTCAGATACCACGTGACAGAAGAATTCCCTTACATGATTGGCTGCTTCCGATCACATCCGGTCGCACTGTATGACTGTGGATGCACCGCCATCAAGCCAACTTGCAAGCTGTCAAACTTCGATGGACACGTGAACGGGACAATGTGCTGCAATGACCTTACCGACTGTCCTGAATTTATAAACACACACGGTGGTCTGGCCGGCAGAACGGGTACAGGTCCTGGTGGGGGATCGGCTGTGAGTGAGGGATCAACTGCTGCGCTATTGATTGGCTTTTCTGTTGTTTGTCTACATATAAATGCGATATAATTCAATCCATGCCGTGTTTTCCTGGATGATTGTTTGAATCACCATTAAATGTCACGAATTTACCGCTTACGAAGAGAACCACATGTAGTTTTATTTGCTCTATTGTGCGGTGATTCTCAACCTTTTTGACCTCGCGGACTGGTGAAACTCCAAAACAAATGTTGCGGACCGGTGATCCATCAAAAATCAATATCTACCTTAAATGTAATTCATTGTATGCAGCTATACTGTAATATTGGAAACTTCACTGAATGCTGATTTCGTGCTATTATATATTTATACGTAGCTTTATTAACATTTCTGCTAGCCCAAGTTCGCATAGTCCTGTTTAAGACCAGTAACTTGATTGTGAGTATTCGGTATACTTTGAAAAAATGTAGCTTTGCTGCTTGCTCTAGCCCAGTGGTTCCCAAACTTTTTTGACTTGTGGCACACTAGAACTAGTGTAAAACGTCCGTGACACACTTACAAGAAAGTAGCTTTTTGAAACTAAATATGTGAAATCGCGACGACCATGCTTATTTATGACTGAAACAAGGTTACGTTGTTGACAAGCATAACCACATTTCGTCGCCAATTCCAAGCAGTCTCCCTCGTGTCCAGTAAAACTTTTAACTTCCGTCAAATATCTGTTCACATAATCATGGAGATGTACATGCACATGGCAATAAAATAATGATTAATTTTACACCCATGGTGAAGAACGTCGAAGGAGACAGCTATAACTGATACATGTTTGCGGGAACTCAAGTTTTCGTAAATCAATGAGCCGTTCATCTGCAGGAAAAATTGCTTAATTCACTGCTTCCATATGGACTAACTACCAATCTCAAGTTGTGGACAACTACACTTGAAAAGAAATATTGCATTGCAAGTTGAAGTCTAGACGACGGAATAGTTTTTTGTTTGTTTATGAGTTAATTCATCAAGGGCGTGAAACGGCTTAAAGACATTCCTCGACACATAGCAGTCCAATTATATGACATAACAATTAACTAACTCATCGGCAATGTCATGATTGGTTCTATTGTATTTGTCATGAGTGCTTATTTATCAGCAATGGAGCGGTTAGAGCACTTTCAAGTCGCATATGCTAGCATGCATGCCTCCTTTTAAATAATCGTGAATATTTTCTCCAAAATTACAAAAAGATTCGCGGCACAACTGAGAATCTGTGGCGGCACACAGTTTGGGAATCATTACTCTATACTGTTACATTACGAAGTGTCGCTTCATTGCATTGCCGGTATTTGTTTGATTCTACGTGACTTTCGCATATAACTTGGCAGAATAGTATGCTACTTTTGAACAGTCTCGTACAACACTTTCAACGTTGTGACGCACGTCATGCACATTGCACAACGCACATTCTATTGCAAAACGATGCAGTAACATAGTTCTAAACTTCTAAATCAATAAGAAATGACAAGCGTCCAGCTTCTTGAATTTTTAAATTGATTTATAAGATTCTGATATATTTGGTGGATCGGCCGAAAACTTGTCACGGACCGGCGGTTGAGAACCACCGATATATGGTACGCAACTACGCATGCAGGCTGGGCTTTTCGACACACCGCTATGGCAGTTAGGTTGGCGATGAGGTTAGTCCGAACCGGGATTCCACCACTGCCATTGGTGTCGTGACGCCGGCGCTCAACCAAATGCACCACTCTCTTCACCGGGGAAAATGAAGTACTTCGCAGGCCAGATTACTGAATCGATACGTTAGTCGCGGATTTATCCACCTTATAAGTCAGGGACCGCAGTGTTGGAATCAATTCACTACCTTCGAGTCACGAGTCATTTCGAGTAATTGCACATTTTGACTCGAGTCAAGTCAAGTCAATGGATTTTCAAAGGTGACTCGAGTCAAGTCAAGTCACTACATTTTTGGAAGTGACTCGAGTCAAGTCGAGTCAAGTCAAGTCAAGTCACGAGTCAAGTCACAATTCAAGTCAAGTTGCCTTTTCGAAGTATGAGGCATGATTGCGTCATTGCATTTTGCCAGCTATCTGAAATACAGATTGAGTGGCCATCGATTCTGAGCCGATGAACGAATATATAGAGTTAAATATACACGTATACACGCAAGAAGGCGCTGCATCGCTCACATATACGTAGAGCTGCTAATATACGTAGAGCTGCTAAACTACGTAAGTAATTGCATAGCCTCAGTTTATAGTTACCACCAAAATAGAGAATTGAGAAACGAATTGATAAGATGCAATACATTACCGATTTACAAATTGATATAATACAATTCGAGCCTGCTCCAATCGTTGAGGACTATATAAACTATATTCGAATTAGATTTCAATAAAACAAGAGGTTTGGTTAAGGTAAGAACTGAGAACAGAAATAGACATTTTGTTATTAAATTACTTTACTATACCAGTTTACGACAACGTAAGCTGTAAGCTTCGATCACTTCATTTGCGGTCAATTTATTTGTGAGAGAACAATGGAGGCTCAGTAAAACGCACGATCATTGAATGATTGGTCGCTCTCACGGGTTACACAAGCGTTTCGCGAACAATCTGACCATATGCAAGATGCAGTGATTTTAATCGATACCGATTACTTGATGACTTGAAATTGACTCGAGGATTTTACTCCAAGTCACGAGTCAATCCACATTTCTGATGCGCCGAGTCAAGTCAAGTCAAGTCATTTTAGCAAAGTGACTCGAGTCAAGTCAAGTCATACGAAATAGGTGACTCGAGTCATCCCAACACTGCTCGGTACCGCCCGTCTTATTCTTCAGTCCACAGGTGTTTGCGCGGTAAAAATGACCTTTTTAATCTCCTAATGGGGGGATTTTGGCTCAAATTTCGGCCAAGGGAGGCAAGAGATGAAAAAGGTTGGGAACCGCTGGCCTACTCAGAGGAGCTTGGTATTTGAAATCGGAACCACTCGCTTTTGAAATGCCAATTCGTATTCCGCTATTACGGTGTGAAGCCATGGATTTCTGAACGGGTACAGCACAAATCAGACCGATTTGAAGTAAATATTTATAATATTTTTGTTTGTGATTATCATGTTCTTAACGCTGTTGATGATGCACAATTCATTTTGCGCAGCAGTATTCATTAGTAATGTATTAGATGTGGAGTCCAACGTTGTTGTTTTCGTGAAAAAATGGGTGTCAGAGTCTGTATTCCCTGTTACACCATGAAATGATGCCGACGTTCCTTGCAGTATAGAGGCGACCCAATACCACGGATAGCTAAGGCAACTAAATCGAACGGCACCAATCATAGCGTACCAATTAACAGGAGCCGGCGTACGACTCTCGCCCAGTGCAAGCAATACTGGCGGGGTCATCCGAAGGCTTGTAGATTGACGTAAGCCGTAATGGTTCATGAAGGTTAAGAACCACTGGCGTAGTGGATGAGATAGCTCGCTCCACTACCACTCTGCCACTACGCTATGATTGTCATTATAAACGTGGGTGAGTAGGTAGAATGCTCAGTCGGTAACGCAAAGCGTTGAAATGTATTACGAGATTCAATAGTTGTCGATGCAATTAAGAAACAACGAGATTCTATATTTGTCAATACAGTTAACTACCAACGAGCGCATGCCCTGCGCGATAGTCGGTCGCTCGTGTCTCGCTTTCACTAGTGGTATTTTACTCCTGGTAAGACGCAGAGCATTTCGAATAGTATCCTTGCTGCTGTTTCGGCCGTGAGACCTAAGAAAGGAATATAATGCGTTGATTAAAGATGATGACCACGTATTTCGCCCAGGTCCGTAACTGCCGCTATAGAATTATCTGATGGCGACATACCATTCCGACTATAATATAGTTGGGATCCATTCATTTACCTGATGGGTCCATCGGTGGACACACTTCCACCAGGTCCGCACCGACAATGTTAAGGCCTCGGCATCCCCGAATTATCTCCTGAGCCTGGGAAGTAGTCAAACCTCCGATTTCTCGAAATCCAGTACCCGGAGCACAACTGGGATCCAAGGCATCGATGTCAAAGCTGCAATGACGAATTGATTGTTTCGACGCACTATGATTCTATACTGGAGCTAAGAATCAGTAACGACAGGGAGTACAAGAGTGAAAAGAACAACAATTAAGTGACACCACAGTCCCAAGATTTATGGGGCATTGCAGTGCCCATGTTTCAAAGATTTGAGGACAATATAGCGCCTATTGCGGAGGAGATAGCGTAGTGGTGAGCGTTGGCGCTCGATTTCCGCCGTCGGAGGTTATTCTGGGCTGCTCGTCCCCCATGTCGCTGTTCTTAGGGAGACAAAAAAAACACACGAAAACGAAAGAAAAAGAGCGAGAAATAGATTCTACAAAGGACCGACGAAGAAAGGATAGGCCTAACATCGAAGAAGACTGTGTCATCGGGTACTAGGTCGAATTGGATGCCAGTTCAAGTGACCCCAACTAGTTGGTCGTTCGGCATCCCCTATCTGTTCATTACATCACTTTGTGTGTCTTGTATATCGCATTGTACATCGTGTGTGTGTGTCTTGGGCAGTTGAAAACATAATCTGACGATTGATTGATTGATTGATTGATTGCTTCTCTTGGCAATTAACACCACTGCGAGAGAGATCCAATATGCCCTTGTTACCATTTTATCTGCCCCTGGATGTTTTTGGAGTACAGGAATAGATAGCGATGATTATTATTATGATGAATTGAAGATAAGTTACAAACATTACCATATGTATGTGGGGGTGTCACCGATGACTTCCCTTACATTCTTCATTACAGGTGCCAATGACTTGTACCAGCAGTCCTTAGCCGGAATGATTCTGAAACCCTGAATGGAGGAAGATACTCATAGCTCGAACACCTAGAAAGCGCGTATGGCTATCTATAATACCATTTAATAATTGATTAATTGCTAAAATCTCAGACTGCAAGATCGCAGCCTGAACGACGACATGTAGCTAGAAAAATGACCGCGGTATTCTTGCGCATATATAATATTACGGACTGGGAATTCGCACCATGATGTTACGACATAATAAAAGTTCGTACCGAATAGGTACTGTAAAATTATCGCACCATAATTTCATACCTTATGCAGTTATAAAGCCATTGGGTTGACCGATATCACTTGTCCCGGTATCATAACAGGGCGAAATATCGGAAGATATCTTTATTATTTGCGTTAACCAATATATCGAATGAAAGCCTGACGTTCTATTGCGTGTAGCAGTCCTAGTATTACTACAGTCGTACCTTGGCTAAATATAATTATATCGATGGTATTCAGCGAATAGCATAGACCTCGCCACGAATCAACCGTCCTATTTTCCATCTGTTCAAGTCGCGGAATGCACAATTTGATACGCAGGGCACAATGCGATGTAATCGACCAAATATGAGGATGTCGAACCGACCAATCTAACACCCACCACAAACTGCCTATTTCGCCGCATGACACTACCATTTTAGACAGTAAGCAAGGTAATATAGCCAGAATGACAATACTTAGAGGGGTGGATGCAAATTTGGTACGGGTGAAATTTATAACATTGCCGTTACGTCACCGACCCATCGTTACGGAGCGATTGTATCTACCTCTATCTCCTACCATTGGTTTGGTGGCATAATGACTAACTATATACACTGTGATGTATATCAGTGGTTCTCGACAATTTTGACCTCGAGGACCGGTAGATCTTTAAAACTAACGTTGTGGACCGGTGATCTTCGAAAAATTAAAGTAACGCTAAGTTTATTTAGGCCTACAACAAATGTATAACTCAAAATTATTATTTGAAACTTCATTTAATGGTGCATTTTGATACCAGATGTTTGTATGTGGCTCTGTCGAAATTACTGGAAGGCAAAGTTCCCAGAGTCCGGTCAAAGACCACTAACCTGATTCTGATTGGTCGGTATCCCCTTGAAAAAAATGCGACTATAGCCTTTGTTTTACAGCCAAGAGTTTCTTAATTGCACTGTCGAAATTTAACGAAATTTGTAATAGTCTCCAAATCTTTCACATATAACTTATCCGAAACGAGATGTAGGCTATTTTTCACAACAGTTAAGTGGCATACGCAGTATAGCCATGGATTAGGTCGGCACCGGTTAATTTTGGTTATATCCATTGTTATTGAATCGCGATTTCAATCCAAAATTTGATCAAATGACGGGTAATATTTGCGTTGGAATCGCCCGTTCTCGCATAAATCCTCGACGCGCACTAAATTCCTGTCCATATCTGGTTTTAGAGGGCAATATATGTATTGCATATACTGTGTGATCGGGTCCGGATGCTCTTTGTAATTTGGTGGTTTGAATTCAAAACACCGATTCCATGATAACGCACCGGTATGAAAATCAAAGATATCATCAGATATAATATTGACTTTAGCGCCACCCTTATATATTCGCGGCTTACAAAATTGTCATTCAGCCGTGATTCAATGTCCCCCATTGTTTACGAACAAGAAGTCAACAACTTCAAACAATCACTTCCGCGGACACTCGGGTGAATTAGCAGGGTTGCTGAGCGATGCATGGTACAAATCGTTGATAAATTTACTCTTAGTGGCATATCATTTCAGCCCTACTTTTAACCCATTTCCACTTTAATTGTGAACAGGACTATTATGCGCCGGTTACGTATTTCGCCAGATCTCACTTTTTTCTTTTGCCAGTCGAACGAATCTGGTCCAGACGTGCATCCTCTGATGCCGATTTGAAATACCTTTTTACAATCCAGCAGGTTTTCTTCGAGAGCCCTAGCGAAAGGAGTGGCGTGGGCTACTTTCTCTCCCTGATCAGACCATGTGCAGTCCGAATGAGCGTCCACGTGGACCATCGCAACCGGGCCGTACCTGTAAAGTTGGTTGAGAGTCGTTAACCATCACACTAACGGAATACATCAACGCATATTATGCTCACAGGAGAACAATGTAACCTGTGTATTTCCAAACTGATCGAAGTTTTAGGCAACTAGTATACCGACCTTTTTGTAAGACTTTGTACCAGCGGATAAGAAAGTGTGTGATCACCACCTGAGAAAAAAGTTTACATGACTCGGGAGGATCCGATTACTATATATAGATTCTTAAAAGTGAAAGCGTTTAAGAGTATATAACGTATATATAATGTATGTCTGCACTTGTGGTTTTAATTCTGATCATCCTGCCTCAGTTATTATCAACATCTCTCAAATTGTTGCAGAATTGATATTGTTATAATCAATAAATTGTCAGATCATAATTTCATCAGAACAAGTCACACACAATGTACAATGAAATAAGACACAATGCGACGTAAAATGAACACATAGGAGGATGCCGAATGACCAGTTGCGGTTGCGGTCCCTTAAACAGGCATCCACCTCGACCTAATGCCCGATGTCACAGTTCTTTTATCGATGTTAGTCTCTATTCCGCGGCTCTTTCATGCCCTTTCCATTCCTTGTGAATGCGCTCTTTCATCGGGTCTTTTTCTGGGCTTTTTTGTCGCCGCAAGAACAACGACGCGGGGAAGAGGACGCGGAATCGAACCTGGGCCGCTCTGGTAGCAGGCAGAGGTGGTCAAAGTAGTGAAGAACGCTACTCAAGTAGAAGTAGAAGAAGCGACGAAAAAAATACGAGTAGAAGTACTTCTTCTAAGCAATCTAAAACTGCTTGAAGTAGAAGTAGAATTGACTGACTTTAAATCTACTCAAGTAAGTAAGTAGTTTTGAAAACAGTCTTAATTCGTTCGCATGGACTGTCAAAAGCTGCAAATTGAGCTATGCGGAAGGTGTAGAGAGCTTGATTCGTATTGATACATCCCAGGAGGTCTCAATTTTAGACAGACTAAGCATTCTTTCTCATCATGGGATGCAAATTATAGTATTGATATGAAAATGCGACACTAATTCTTTGTTTACTAAAAGACCCCGTTTTAGAGAATATCATGGCATAGGACCCTACCGCATATTATAAGGCCCCAAGTTTAGGCGAAGAGCAATACTCAGAGGTATCGGATACGGTATCAACACTTTGCACGATTAGTATACGTCAACAACAAATATCGTGGATCGTAACATTTCTATGTAGCGTAGCTTTATTTTCGGAATATAGAGGCATTACTACACTTGCTTTTATGCTTGAACATGTATGTTCTGCAGACAAAAGAACTGAACGTAATTAGAACACATATTATGATACTCGGAATTGAAAGTGAAATACAAATACCAATTCTAAAAAGCGGAAAATACATTTCACGTATTTTGTCGATAAAGCTTCAAAGGAGATCTGCTAAAACAGGTGTAACATTAAAAAATGCCGGATTTTCCAGATTAGCAGGACACGTCTTGGGCTGCTAGATTTCGATATGATAAGTAATTGCTAGATTGCGAAACGGTAGTTTCAAATGTTATGATGAACCATATTTACTGTGATGAAATATTTGATATGGGCGACAATGCGGTGTGAGCGGAACCAAGCAATCCGGTACCTAAATTTTATTCACTGATACTTTCGTGAAAACATATTTGCCACTCCAGAACTAATGTGCGCAAAGCGCAACAAAATTTTCGGGCTTTACTTTACTTTTATGAATATTGAATGTTGGTACTCCGTGAAAACAGCCCCGAAATTCCTCAGACTATCTTTCCTATTAGGGATTAAACTACTTTTACTCGACAAACTGAAAATAGCGAAAAGTAAGTAAGTAGATCACAAAATAGTACGAAGTAGAAGTAGAGAGAGAGAGAGAGAGATGATATTCTTTTTCGCCTGCACCATCGAGATGCTTTGACGACGGAGTTGCGATACGGCC
>ATSW01015939.1:0-14221 GCA_000444245.1 Botryllus schlosseri | reverse complement strand
CCCCCCCCCTTTTGTCGCTATTGTTTAGGTTCGAATTTACAAAGGAAAACAAGCCCCGAAATCTACTTTACCTTTGCTCCAAACGTGCTCACGGCGTTTCACCCTTTCCCCCAAGCCTGTTTCGATGTTACGGCGTCACCCCCTAAGCAATATCTCTCCTCTTGGTGCCCCGAGTTTCTATTCCTCGAATTATGCCGTTTTATCATTTCTTAATATTCCTTTCGTGACGGTAATACTTATTTTTGTTGAAAAAATCTTTTTCTCGACTAATTGTTGTGCGGCGAGCAAGTGGTGCAGGACCGTTCAATCCTGGTGAGTATAGGGAGTGTCCTGGCCCTGACGGGCTGTGCCACGCAGCCACTTGACAGTGTCCCGTCAGCCTGATGCCCAGACGTGATCTTGAAAACGCCATTTTTTTGTTTGAAACTTGATTTTACAATCGAATAATATATTCATATTGATATAAATTCGAATATTCTCGGCTGGCACTCGTCACGAGTTATCGTCAGGAACTAGTTAATAATTGAATAGAGTGTTTTATATCAACAATCGTATCACCAAAAACGACAAAATTGGAATAATTGAAGATAGCTAAGTTCAATTTTGGATGATTTATTAAGCTATCTGTTTACCTTTATTATTCGAATTTATATGCTTGTTGATATACTATCATTATTTCCACTTTTTTTGCTAGTTGCTGACGATTACCCCTGACTAGTGTCGGCTGAAAATTTTTGGGTTAATCTCAATATGATTGTTGTTCAATTGTATATTGAAGTTCCGTATCTTCAAGAGTCTCTACAAAACTTTATTTTAGTGTACAAATTAATTTCTTAGGTATTTTTCGAACTGGTTCGTCAGATTAACGCTTCCGAGCCAGTGAAAGACAAGCCTGACGGCATATGCTCGAGCTGCAGTATTCTATGATGCCCGCGATATAGGAGGACGTGCCCGCGCCCAAAAAAAATTTCATCGTACACAAATTTAAAAAAAAACACTCTTCTTTTAATCACTTTCAATTGTCAACAATGCGTTGAGCGTTTGCGAGAGTGCGAACGTCTTTTGGTGAGTAGGACGGAGAGGCATGGGATAGCGCCTGCACATGCACCGAAATCTTTGTTTTTGCATCGAACTTGGTACATTGCATAAAATCGGAACGCTACGACTAGGGCTGAGCACAATGATTAGAGTACTCGAATCCAGATTGAGTATTAATTATGAATGATTCGAGTAGTGAAAATGTTTTTTTTTGAGTACTGAAATTACGCACCCCTTTTCACAAAGATGTATATCTTCAACGATATTATACTTATGATACTTTTTACGTGGAAGCCTACAAACCTCGATTGTAGTTACTGTGACCCGATCAAGGTTTCGAGGCTTCCACGTTGGGAAGAAGGCATGGAAACTATTATCGTTTTAACATAAGTTGTAATTTCACTACCCGGATTCTACTACTTGAGTCATTGTGCTCAGCCCCTAGTCGAGTCGCATATTTTCGAATTTCCCCGAATCGAATGCCGCGCTCGCGTTTTTTGGTTATCCTTTATTTTGTTGCCATGCGATCGATCATCGATTTTGTTTTCGAATCGAATCTTCTCTTTCGAATGAAATTTTTGATTTTATATCCTGAAACCGTCGCTCGCCAGGAGGAGGTGAGGCAACCGACGTAGTCACTTTCGGAGGAAACTTCATTGCGAAGTTTTGATCGGTTCTGGATCAAGTTTTATTTTCTAGAGCCTTAAGCTCAGTGGTTCTCAACCAGAATTTTGCGGACATGTAACACATCAAGATGAGTGTTGCGGACCAGAAAACCTTCAATAATCAGAATGAACCCAAATTGCGATTACTACGAATTTATGCAGCTATAAATTGATGTTGGAAACTTCTTTTCATGCTGCCTTTTGACACATGGTTCTATTAAAGGCGAAGTGCTATTGAAAACCACTACCTTGAGTTTGATATTCTGTTTTTTTTACGAAAGGATAATAGTTGCTGTTTGCTAGCTTCTATTCTACTGCTAAACGTCGGTAAATTGTACTGTCGAAGTTCAACAGACTTCCTTCAAGTTCCTGTTATACAACTCAATTTTTAATGAATCATTTTTAAATCAATTTGAAATTTGATGTTTCATTTCTTCATTTGATGGACAAGCGTTCAACCTCTTGCATTTTTGAAATTGAGACGTAAAAGTCTAATGCATTTGGCGGAGTTGAGAACCACTGCTCTGGAAAACTTTCTTTGTTGTCGTCATACTTTGAAAACGACGCAGGTTTTCTGATTAGTACCAAAATGTTGGCATGAGTGCTGGAAGCAAATTGCGTCGCCTGGATCCAAATGAAATTCGTTTCCAAAATCATATTTCTACTGTCTAACCTCGGAAACACTAACATCAGTGTCGTTACCACTTGCAATTCTGCAAAATGCACGGTTCTTAATGACTTTTTGTGATATTCATTATCTCCAGATGACACCTCACCCATATTTGTGAGGACTTGGGCATTACTTACGATGCGCTTCTCGCGATAGATTTTGCTCTAATCCTGGACCTCGAATAATACCGAAACGTTCGAATTGACGTGTACGTTCCGGGCATCAGTGCTTTGGGATGTTCAGATGGCTGCATGACACCTATTGTTTAGTTTTTGTCACATTATTTTGCCTGAAATCACAAATGATTACTATTGCCAAATCGCTCGATTATTTACATTGCACGATGTGTAATGCAATTTAATGTGAGGTTTTGTCTTGCCAGTTTCGATGATTGTGTTCACACTATAATAAGAAGTGAGTGTGTACTATTTATGTTGTACCAATACCTTCCTGTTTTGAAGGAAAAATCGAGCTACAATTCTTATGTTTGAATGAAATTAGAGATGTCTTCCATCTTAAAACCTTGGCGATGTTCCGAATGAAGAGATAACCATTCGATCGCGACAGATGCCACTGACATTTTATCTCACTAATATCTTATCTTCCAGATGAAAAAGACTGCTTTCATTCGCACCAACGATGTTAATACTTCATTTTCCTATTATGTTTGTCGCCTCCTATACATTTTTGCGTATGCTCTGGACAGACGGACTGGGCTGATAACGTTGTCGATACTGCATTTCCATGGTGACTTTTTGATTCAAATTATGGGCGCCTGCAACAGATCGATAGTTATACAAGTTTCTTAGTTCTATTCCGACTTTGTATCATTATGGGATTGCTCGGTTGTTGATGTAGCATTTTGGTTATGTTGTCGGCCATCGTTTCAAAGAGTTGATCCGCGAACGGAGAGCTATCATGAAGCCTGTATTATGTGAAAGTAATCTAGGAAATTATTATTTGTGTGCATTCACAATTTTTGGTATCCTGTTACGTGATGCTACCAGAACATGACTGCCTGGTCTACGATTCTGCATTGGTGTCGACGGTATTAGTCCATCGTGCGATATTGGCTCGCCGACTTTGTATTTATTGGCTGAGATATAAACTGTAACAAAAATACGTTTGCGGAGTGCTGCTCTAGTTTACATGTTTAGTGGTACGGTTTTCAGGGCGCTGGTACGCTGAAGTTGTAGGGTAAAGCATAGTTAATGTTGGGAACATGTTCGGCAACGAGATGACATATTATCGTCCGGGCGAGCGAAACCACCATGGATTGGTGTCTATTTTGTAAAAGGTAGCTAATAAGCATGAGGGTCACAACCTAATCTAAATGTAATTATCAACGGACCTAACCCCCCTAATTCTGAACTTGAAAAGTCCGTGTTATTGTTACGAAGGGCGTCGCTTTTTCTTATAGTCTGTTGCATTGAGTGGCTTCGATCTAGAGGCCCCGCCATCACGATGAACGTGACTTCATCATGTAATAGTGTACTTCACAATCGGAAATCTATGAGAGATTTCGAACAAAATTGGGAAGTGATGCGGATCACAGAATTGGTAGGAGCTGATGAGAACACGCTATTCGTGAAAACAACCTATCGATTTCTCAGCCCCTCTCTCGTCTGAAGAACATAATACTTCTACTTGACAAACTGTAAATAGCAAAAAGTAGGTCACTTATCGTTACTGACCATGACCACATTTGATCTCCTTCGCCGTTTCATTCAGTGTGCATGCCTGGTTTTTGCTCTAGCTAGGATAAGGTGGGTGCCAGATCGCATTAATATTATTTGGATTATATATTTTTATTCGCCCAGGGCCAATGACCAATAGGCTACACACACTGTAGGCCAGGGGCGGGCAACTTCTCGAGTCGGCGGGCCGGATATAGGAAAATTAAGTACTTGGCGGGCCGGATTGCTGAATCGATACAATATTCGCCCATTTATCCACATTCCACATATACAAGGAATAAATCGCATTTATTGAATACATTTTAACGACAGTAATGTCAATTCAAAGCCATTTCTCGCCGATAATGACGAAGACAATGTGGCTTTGAGAATAGCATTGTCATACAGGCGCCGCCATGTCTGCTTCTATCTGATCAATCAACACACGGCGCAATCCTCAATTAAGATTTCAAGGAGTTCGATAACCCCGCGGTACCCCTAATTTACCAACACATATATTCGTTAGGGTTGAGTAGGTGACGAGATAGCATCGTTGTTCAACTGTGTGGCCTGAGAAATCTCGATAATGAATTCATTCGGTCCGCGACCTCTACGAAATTTGAAAAGTGGCCCGCGACCCGTTTTGAGTTGGCGATCCCTGGTATAAGCAGTGTTTTCGTCTTACAAAACCTCAGAAGTGTGCCGTGCTACATGTCAGCGGTTACAGAATGAAAATTAGGAAATATCAGCCTGGTGTAATTGACCATTGTAGTCGACAAACACCATGATTACTACAAACGACATTAGGGTTGAGTACATCGCAAATGCCGATTATACAAGTCTTCTCGCTTCAACGAACTTACGCGTAAGCTCCACTCTAGCACGCTGCGCATATACGTATATAATAACATGCACTATGCAGTCACTATGTATGTTGCCCACCCCTGCTGTAGGCCTATAATGCGATATACAAGCAACACAATGATATGTCATGAACAGATTGGAGGATGCCGAAACGACTATATATTTTACCAAACCCTTTCTATATTTTGATTTTATCGCATTCCTGTGAGGTTTTGAAATGGTGAAAATTATGAATAAAATGAAATAATCGTCAGATTTGCATCGGCACACAATAAACAATGGAGGAAGAGGACGTTATATATTTATGTCCTTGATCTTTTTGCGGCATTTATACACCAACTCATGATATACAGATTACATACACGCGATATGTGCATTGTGCATATGCCGCTGGACAAGGAGATATAGCCTAATTAGCCTTATAAGGCTTTCTAAGTCTCCAGCCTCCATGCTGTGCCGGAAATGCTGAGCGCCAAGCGGGGAAGCTGAAGCCACAGATACCAGTTTTATTGACTGAAACTCTTTGGTCTGACCCGGCCGTCGACTGAATCCACGACCTGTCGATCCAGAAGCCGGGGCCTAGATGAACCTTCGACGCAACACGTCGCCGCCAGCGCAGTCAACGCTACGCTAAATCCCTGCTAAATGATGAATGAAAGTAGGGTGTCCGGTCAATACCGAGAAAACCATTACCGAGAATGCCATTACCGAGAATGGACACCACCGAGAATGGACATTACCGAGAATGGACACCACAGAGAATGTACATTACCGAGAATGGACACCGCCGAGAATGGACATTACCGAGAATGTAATATATGCAATGCAGGCATGTTATGCATATGCGCAGGTCGTGTCTGTGCATCACGGCGTCGCCACATTCGGTATCGATGCTCAGGTATAAATTTCTCGACAACGTCAGTCTCAGTAAGCTATATTCTTGACATTGGTCATTATCGGTAATGTCCATTCTCGGCGGTGTCCATTCTCGGTAATGACCATTCTCGGTAATGTCCATTCTCGGTAATGTCCATTCTCGGTAATGACATTCTCGGTAATGTCCAAGTCCATTCTCGGTAATGGTTTTCTCGGTATTGGTATAGAACAGGGGTTCTCANAGGGTGGGCCATGGCCCACTGGTGGGCCACAGAGCATTTTTAGGTGGGCCACAGAGCTATTTAGAAAANTTCAAAATTAATGTAAGTTCAGTTATATTTCTTATGTTTTTGCTAAAAATACATTCGTATTATCTAATTATACGTAGGCTACATAAAGCTTTTCATCCGACTCTGATTAGACGTAGTGGCACGTATGAAGTCAGCTTGTACAAATCGAAAACGTTAGGGAGAAACGGTGGCTTTTTCTACTGGCTATGACAACCTACAGCTAACAGTACCTAAAAAAATTTCAAGCGTATAATAGGTCTAACTGGAAGATAATGCTGAAGTAACCAAGTATTCAAGCAGGGTCATATGTCGTATGCCGTTGAAAGGGATATCGTTGAATGNNNTATGCAATGAAGTGCAATTGATGTACAGATTTACTGTACTTCGGCAGGCCGTATTATTNNAAGCTAAAANTAGCCATAATTGCAAATTATTAGCAACTTCTGGCNGAGNTATANTGNACCACCGCAACGAATCTTAATGGATTGAGGATTTANCGGAGCGCATTAATCTTNGAAGTCGGTTTAANATGTCCGGCCTGGAAATCATTGTACATAATNAAAGAGTCACAGGAATTGATTGTATCATTGGATTGAATATTCTGACATCGCNACTTCGGTTGTTNTGGTACAAGACGTACAAAGTAGCCTACATCATGCATATGGAAAAATCTTTCTCCACTTCTCTGTAGTACCCCATTCACCAATGAATTGTTCGATGCTGGCCCAGAATGATTATAATATTCCCCACAATAGTATCACTCAAGTCCTAATCGCACAGTGCGGGGATCTCATCATTGTCTTTCGCGAAGCGAATGGAGCAGCGGACGAAAATAATCTACTTAGGAGTTTTAGCATATGATCTACCAGGGACGTAACTGGAGGATATTTATTCAACTTGAATTTTTTTTCGCGCTTCGCGCGATTTCGTATCCCGGGAGATCGGGATTTAAATATCATCACTTAGAGAAAATGCATGCGCATATTTTAGAGAAATAGGCATATCGGCGCTGTCCATGATCATGCATTAAACAGGATTATGACTGTAAGATATCAGGTGGGCCACAGCACATTTTTAAACCGGAAAATGGGCCACGGCCAAGAAAGGGCTGAGAACCCCTGGTATAGAACCTGAAAGTAGATGGTGTCAGGTGTCATCTGTGACATCATATCCAACTATCCAAGGGTTTTTAAAAAAAAAAATCAATAAAATGAACGATGATCCTACGGAGGTTAGTAATCTATAGTAATATATAAAATCAAATTATATAAATTCCTATGGTCCAACCACTAAGCTATATAACCCTTCTTTTTATATAACCCACCCACCCCACCCAACGCACCTGTGGTATGGCTCTCAGCAAGCCTGTAAGACTTCATTGTTGTTGTTGTGGTCTGTCTGTTGTACTGTGCACTGCATCTGCAAGCCGGGCTTCTTATGATAGCTGGAAATGGCGTCTGGAGGTGTTGGTGGCAGTAGTCGATACCGCGGCACTGTAGAGTTTTCAACAAAATCCTACGGCTTTATCAAGCTCGACAAAGGCAACCCGGTTCCGCTGGCTTTTTTTGATAAGTCATCCATCTCAGGCCGCATACCTGATGATCTAACTGACCTATATAAGAAAGGCACTAAGGTTGATGCTCGCATTGACCACACTGACGGCAAACACAAGATAAAATTCAAAGCTAAGGAACTTCAGGTTGTCACCCGCCGTTATAATACATCGAAATCGAGTCAAGGTGTAGGCGGGTATAGTACATCGAGTCGAGGTAGAGGCAGAGGCAGACATAGGCCAATGGTCGACCAATATGATCAACAAGATGGAGAGATGATCAATCAGATACAAAATATTATTGATAATATCTGTAATAAAACATCAAGATCGAGTCAAGGAGGAGGCGCATATTTGAAGCATTATCTCAAAGATGGGGCATGCCAACTTGAAAATCTAGCCGAGAATTTGAGCAATGCCCAAGATAACTGTCCGAGATTTCTGAGAGACAATGACGTTGAGCAAATACGTAATGTTGTATCGGAGCATCCTGATTTGTTCATCATTAAAAGCGGATTTGTGTGCCTCAAAGAAGCAGAGGATGATGTACTGGAAGAAATTATGGAGGAGATGGAAACTTACAACAATCAGATACCCTTTGCGGCCATGTCAGCTGTAATACCGCCGGACCATGATCACAGAAAGTATCTACATTCTCGTGAACAATGGAACGTTGGCATTAAGGACTTTGTTGCGAGGAATAAAAGGTTGGTGTATTGGGATGAACACATTTGGAATAAGGGTTACCTTTTCAGTAGGGCTGAAATCATGTCGAAATTCCAGAATGATCTCGAGGCTGTTAGTTATTATGCTCAATTTGTGACCCAGCCTGTCGTGATAAGTTCTTTAAGAGGACATTATAATCAAGCCAGCAAGAAAGTTAAGGAAGTGGCAAGTGCCAAAGAATCTGACTTCAAAGAATTTCTCGATAGAAATACGTTTTTCTTTGTACTACGGGGAGACCATGTGAAGGAATGCCCACCGCATCGTCTGTCATGCATCGAAAGCTCCTGGCAAAAAAAGAAGAAAGATAACAAAAAGCAAAACACCACTTCAACCAGCTCGTCAAATCCTGTCCCGCAACCACGGAAGTCTTCCGCGCCTTTATCTCCCGCGAAGCAACCAATTAATATTCCTCCGCTTATGCAAGTTATGCCTTCTCAACCAGCCCCTGCTAGCAGCGGAAAGAAAGTTTCCAAAGCTTTCAGTGACATGGAAGCGGAATTCAAGAAATGCGTGCAAGTGACAGACAATGAAACGGAATCGTATAGTTTTGAATTCAACGCGCCTGCCGCGTCTCCTATGCTCTTTGACTCCATGCGCGATTCAGGTAATCCAGGCATTGTTTAAAAGTTTTACTCTAGAACAAAGGTTCTTGGCCTCCACTACCCCGCGGAACACTAATCTGCAAGGCTTCCCGGAACCCCCAATTTTTGCCGAGTCCTAAATATAAAAATCTACCTCAATACACAATTACACATTCACCTTAAACTTAACATCCAATAGATTAATGCATGTTACTTGTGCACAAAATGGCCAGTGCAACAACAGAGTGGAACAAACCATTGAAATATAGTTTACACACAGTACGCTCTCTTATTCGAAATTTCATGCCGGTGGCGTCATATTTTGTGATACGATTGTTGATATACAATATTCTTTCCAATCCTCTTCTAGTTGCTGGCGATTGCCCCTGACGAGTGTCAGTCGAAAATATGAAGGTTTATTTCAATGTGAATATATCATTCAAGTTCGTATTTCTGTGTCCCAGGAGTTCACTATTAGTGTATAAATAGTATTAACATGAGCAATTGACCATTAGAAGAAATTTTCTATTTTCTCAGTTTATTATTATGCGTCATCGCTTAATTAGGTTTTCCAACTACATATCCCCAAGTGCAATTTTCTTACCATGCCATTACTGGCTATGTTGCTAATACTTGAAACTTAGCAAAATTTTTCTGCTGATCGGTAAAATGTCCGGTTGAGCATGTTCAGATAACATCTCTTTCATTGTGGATAGTGGAGAAATTCAAGAAAATGGAATCATTGCTAATTGAGAAATAGGAGTGTATCAGTTTCTGGACAAATAGGAATAAAATTCTTTAATTTTGAGCAAATCTACTTATAAAATAACATCTTTTTTGAGTGAACGAGAAATGTCATTGATAAATTGTGATTGGATTTCTTACTTTTCAGTTCGCTCGCCTTACCAGTCGAGATTATTTTCATCTCCCGAGACGGCTGTTTTCAAGAAATTAATCGGCAACAACATTGCCGGCGCAATTCAGGAGGAAATCCTATCTGAAGACACCTTGAACAGTCTGCTGCTTCTACGCTTAAATATAGGAAAACCACCAATGGCGATATTTAGGTATGTGTTCCGTTGTGGATATGTTCTGTTGGGAAATGTTCTAAAACCTCTACTACCTTGCCAAATTAGCATACAGGTATGTATTATAAAGTTGACAGAAATTGCTTCGTATTTTATTAGCTTATAAGAATATTGGAATCACCTACTTCAATACATTTGCTTCCTGGCACCGTAAATATGAATTTATTGGTGACGAAAATTGCCTAGAAATCAATATATTACTCATACATTTTAATTATTGGGATAATTAGGTTACAATGGACTATGTCTCATCGTCTCATGACCTGCTTCTCCACCATAGATTGTAAAATGCCAATCTATGTAGGTCAATCGGGATGACAACACTGTACAGAGTTGAATTGCTCATTCATGGTCATTCTTTGTGGCTCAATTTAGAATCCTTAGTACGCCACTACGCCAACACACAATGAGCCAATAGTCATCTGATGATTGAAAACGTAGTATGACGTTATGCCAACACGCAACAAGTCAATAAGCAACTCATGATTGAAAAGGTAGCCAGTTGGGTTACCATTAAAGGGTCACTGGGCTCTAAATATGGTATGGTCTCAAATTTAAGATGGAAGCGTGAAAAAGTTGTTGACAGCAATCATGTTCTGCTGTATTCAAACTGCAGGTACACGAGTGGTACTTTCCACTCAGGCTTATCTCTCTGGTGTCAAGTTGTGGCATGCATCACTTTCTCAATGCGATCAAACAGCCGATATTATGGTAGGCTATCGTAACACACAGTTCCTTCATAATAGACATTGGGTCCCGGCAGTGCTAGAATTCTGAGGAACTTCATAGGAAAGGAAAGGACGTGATTTATTTTCGTCCTTGATGTTTTGCGGCATATACACCGACTCGTGATAGACATACACACGATCTGTGCATATGCATACCATGAGGGCATGATGTGCATATGCCGCTGGACAAGGAAGGTGCAGATATAGCCTTGTACGGCTTTCTAAGTCCGGCACCACCCCTCCATGCTATCCCAGTAATGCATGATTGCCAAGCAGGGAAGTCATGGATACCAGTGTTACTGATCAGGTCTTTGGTCTGACCCGGCCGGAGCACAGACAATTACGCTCCTACAGTGTTATGTAAGTGAAAAATGACAATAAACGTTGATTGTGAAGAAAAAAGTTAATGGCAAAGGTCGAAGGAGTTGATACCGGTATCACGATATCAGCCATAACTGTTACCAATCGTTTCCAACTAACATATGGCTTACATTCAAGTACTCTGATTATTATGCCCAGGTCAGCCTTCGTAATCATTGTCCAAATTTAACAATTCAGTGGCATCGTTATCTACAAATAACACGCAGTGTTTGCCAAGCCGACCTCGAAAGTGTTTAAATAAGACACACCGTTAACTTTTACCTGTGAAAATTTTCTCAGTCTCTAGTAGAGATGCGTGATTCTACATAGTAACCCTGGATATTATTAATTTTTTTGATACCAGAAACAATTCTTCATTCACGGGGCTTGTTTTGTGCCAATAAGTACGGTAGCGTACTTATATTCTCACAATAGTAGGCTAAACTCTTTTAAATCATGAGATTGAGCTATTGGTTGATATTGATCTCTTTTTTGCTAGAATCCCCGGGGAGAAGAACGGGCTGAAGCACGATTTGAAATTGCCGCCTTGCAAGATCGAGGACATTCAACGGATTCTCATGCAGCCCGAAGTTGTGAAATCGAATGACAGACCGAACCGGTATTACGTCAAAAGAACTCTACATTCCATTCTGTAAGTGTGTGTGCGTAAAATGACTCGGCCCGAGTCAATTTGTGTATTGACTCGACTTGTACTCGAGTCATTGTGCATGACTCGAACCACGTCATATGACTTGAGACTAGGACGGCCAAAACAGACATTTCATTGTAATTTCGAAGCATAGTGAAGTTCCCACATTATTGGTAGTTGGTCTATCTGTCGTGGTACTTGGAAAATAGGGCCAGAAACTGTTAGGACTGAGGAAGAGAAAGAAAGAAAAATAACTGAACGAATGAACAAAACAAAAGTTGAATACACCATTTGCATAAAATTAAATAAACAATTGACGTAGGCCTAATACTGAAATAAAGAAACTAGAAAAAAGCAGGGAAAATATATAGATAAAGACAAGATAGGCTGACGACCAACCCGCTACATCTGCGCAGCAGGCGAAGAGGGCCAGAGTTATTTAGCGTGAGCTGTCCCCCGCACTGTTAGGACTTGGTCGCCCTTCGCCAAGCGGTTTCCTTAGGGATATAAATTTTTAAAAAGGTGACCCAAAGTGCCATGCCAGCAAATTTAAATAAAGGGCAGTGTTTAAATAAAGTGTAAATAAAGTCAATTTCACTTGTATAGTTTTGACTCGAGTCAAGTCCGAGTCCAAGTCAGTGAGCAGAGGGTCGAGTCCGAGTCATGGTAATATGACTCGAGTCCTAGTCCAAGTCATTGTGTTGACTGCTCAGTTTCCAGTTAAAGTCTTGTTAAACCCACTTTTTATTTCTGTTTGGTGATATTGAATGGTTCGCATTTATAATACGCTATACTAATTTTCCTTACTTTTAGCAGTTTCTGGTGGTTACTTTACTATTCTTCGAAATTACAATGAAATGTCGTCTGAGTCTCGAGTCATGCACAATGACTCGAGTTCAAGTCGAGTCAATACACAGATTGACTCAAGTCGAGTCATTTCCTTGTTTTAATAAATGAGTCAAGTCGAGTCATCAGAAAATCGTGACTCGAGTCGGACCCTAGTCGAGTCATGACTCGAGTCATTACAACCCTGCATTTCACCCTTATTCATGCCACATCACTGTCATTTCACAGTACTCGCGAAAGCGCCGGCAAGGTCAACAGTCTCACGCTGCGTTGTCAAGTACACGAGCCCAGCGAGGGCTTGGGGCTGGAAGTGCGCAAATGGAAAAGCTTCACCGCCGTCTTCACAGGAAACTATCCCGACAAATACATTTACAATTACTTGAGAACGCGCAGCCAGACTCTCTCGAAATCGGAAGATGTCCTCGTGATTGATGTCGATGGGCAGGTATGCACTTTTCAATCTGATTGTAAGGGCCACCTTGCGACGTATGTACGTACGTCATCAGAAACTAACAGAGAATTTGGAAAGAACATTGTATATCAATTTTCAATTCTCTGCTAGTTGCTGACGATTACCCCTGACGAGTGTCGGCCGAAAATATTCTAGCTGATTTCAATATGAATGTACTATTCAAGACGCTCTTCGTATATTCAAGCTCCTTTCGGGTGCCTCTTATCACCAGTTATTATCACGGTATAGCGTTTCAGAAGTAAAACCAACACGGCAAAGTATGACATCAGAATCATCAAAATCAGAAATATTTGCCATGTTTGCATTGCTTCGTATCTGTTTAAATCTCTTTAGTGCAGGGCTGTGGAGTCGGAGTCGGGGTGATTTTCGCTTGATGGAGTCGGAGTCGTGAAAACTATAATAGCTGGAGTCGGAGTCGGTGGGAAAATACTGACTGGAGTCGGAGTCGGAGTTTGTGAGAATGACTATGAATTCGACTCCGACTCCGACTCCAACCTCTCTATCATGAAAACATTCGCATTCAAAGAATTTTCAATAGAATTTTTATGTACCACCAATCACTGTTATTATTAACCATACAGATCAGGTGCGGCCAGCCCGTGGCACGCAGGCCAAATTTGGCACACGAGAAGGTTAGGTGTGGCCTGCGAGGTAATTCTCAAAATTATTTATGACATGAGGTACAATTGCAATAAGGCCAACCATAATTTGATTAGCATGACCGCCAAATTTGATGATGACTAAAACAACAGTTCTGATGCATTGACGTATCCAGGGGTCAGCCACATTTATCCCAGATCTTCGTATATGACCATGAAGTAGAATATTTCATAGCAGATTTATTTGACTTGAAATTTTTCTCGGTACTTCGCATGATTCATTGTCACTAGATTTCTTGCATTCAGTATTTGAGCCCCCTTCTGAAAATTATAAATACATATTATTCACAGAATTGAGTCTAACCATATTCGCAATTAGGAGATACGGCTTCGCTTGTGCACTCGCAGTGAGATCGTCGACAAAGCATTTGCACAAAATGATAGAGGCATGTTCACTGATACCGTCGATTTTGCTATGTCTAAACGTCGAATAATCCTGTCCTTGCCAAATGAGCCCAGTGGTATACAGATGCGACCCCCA
>ATSW01015938.1:0-10355 GCA_000444245.1 Botryllus schlosseri | reverse complement strand
ATAGTCGCATGTATTTTTGTGTGCAATTGTTACTGGGACAGATTGTGGAGCTATATTACAATTATAATACTACTCGAGTAGTTGTTGACATAGGGGGCATTGACAAAATAGATACACCTATACATTACTATACACACCACAACTATTGTTTCCAATGTCACTGGATGAAAGATTGGCGCCAACACCGCTATCCGATTGCACCGCACTGAAACGATCGAAATCAGAATCTGCGTTTTCCCTTGAGCATCGACGATCTTAAAAGAAGCGTGTTGCTAGTATAACATAAGAACCTACAATATTGGCCAATTATACAGACCGCTGTTCGAGTGCGCCGCACTGAAACGATCGAAATCAGAATCTGCATTTTCCCTTGAGCATGGACGATCTTAAAAGAAGCGTGTTGCTAGTATAACATAAGAACCTACAATATTGGCCGAATATACAAACCGCTGTTCGATTGCGCCGCACTGAAACGATCGAAATCAGAATCTGCGTTTTCCCTTGAGCATCGACGATCTTAAAAGAAGCGTGTTGCTAGTATAACATAAGAACCTACAATATTGGCCAATTATACAGACCGCTGTTCGATTGCGCCGCACTGAAACGATCGAAATCAGAATCTGCGTTTTCCCTTGAGCATCGACGATCTTAAAAGAAGCGTGTTGCTAGTATAACATAAGAACCTACAATATTGGCCAATTATACAAACCACTATCCGATGAACTGATGCGATGGGAATCTGCTTTTTCCTTGTCAGCATAGTCACCGAGTGGCGGCAGCATTATCAAAGGGGTCTCAACATGAAGTTGTGGAATGTGTTCTGTAATTAATAAAGTGGCATAGATTATATAGCCTACGTCAGGGGTGGGCAATTATTTTTCTACGCGGGCCAAATGAGAAGCTGAAAATATGTTGGCGGGCCGAGTCAAAAATTGTAGCTGTATTCTTCAGCGTATTGATTTTATTTCTAAATTGAAAGCAGTGAATTTCACTAAATGGAGATAAGCGGATGCGTTGATATTGGGGAATAAGAAAGTGACGGTTAATTAGCAAAAAAATATTCATTTGCCGTCATGTGTCGAAATAATGTTAAACATTATACATTTTGAACTCTTTAAACCCCTATCCGCGTATCTCTATCAATACATTAAAATGTATTTGGGATGGCCGAAACAGCACTTCGGCAGTCCCCAAAACGCTGGTATTGAGCCCACATAAAGTTATAAACCAGACTTGTGGGGGGATTCGTCCCCAGACCAAACTCCCATTGGGATGCACGTTTTAACACTACTTCTGAGCGAGCTTTCTTGTATACACTAATTGGTAACGTTTTGTGCCCTAATTGCGCGAAGCGCGGAATTTTTTTCATGATTCATGATTCAATCTGTCAATAATATAGGTAATTGCATATATATTGCTATAATATTTTAACCTCTCTCAGCCCACGTACTCAGTTCTACCGCTAGAGCTGAGTGAGGTGTTGTCTTATTGGATATATTCGTGAGGGCCCGTTGGTGAGGTAGCCTACTCAGTCCCCGCACTTACTGGTCCGTATGGGAATTCAATTCATAAGCGTTATATATCGCCACTGTCTTATTTCGCTTGATTTCACCAACAGTTAGGCCTACGAAATACAACCCAATTGGGTAACTTACAGGACATGCCCTTTTAGATCGATTACTGCCTCACTTCTGTACTATATTGAAGTAGAATATTAAGATTTTGGAGTTCAAAAAGTTGCAATTTCCAGCGCGGAATCAACTCCGCCAGCTAGAAGCTAGGCGGTAAGTTAACGTGAGAAATCTTCAGTTTTGTAATACCGAACTTCGCGGATAGTGACGTTCGTGACGCAGATTGTTCACGTTTTCTCTCGATCCCTACGTTTTGCGGTAAGTCAATATCAGCGGTAAAAATGCTCTCGAAGATATCGTTATTGAGGGTTTTGTAATCGCGATTGTCCGCTTCTCTCGAATTGTGACGGTAAATGTTGATTCCGCAGTGCGGTAGTTGTTTTGTAATTCCGCCCCAGGTATCAATAGTAAGCTGCCGCTGTACTGATGACCAAAATATAAATTTCATTCTGCTCATGGTCTTGGACCCCCAGAATCACCCACAAGTTTTTGAATGGCATAGAGACGCAACAATGCTGTCTGACGAAAAGATAGCGTAGCTCAGAAACAAATGAGTGGCTGCGTTATGAGAGTGCTCAGCTGGCTTCGAGGCAATTTCACTGCTGTATTACTCATGACGAATGTCGTAGGGCCCGATCGGACATTGAATCGACTTTTCAATAGAACAGGGCAAGAACTAGAACTACTGAATTTTCAAATTCCCCAACTAGAGCTGGAGCTACCAGTATTGGAAGATTTAATGACCCTGCAGGTACTGTGTAAATTTGAAGCATAAACAATACGAATGCACTATGGGCTTACCTTTGATTATCTCGTGTTGTTCTAGAATTTCCACTTTTATTTGATGTTTGTCTTTAATATCTGCCTCTGCATCCAGCTCAATAAAATCGTCAACCGAGTTGTCATGATACAGGACCAAGAATTCACGACCACGTAGTTTATCTTGAAAGACTTCATAAACTGCACTTCTTATCTCGGACACATTGTCGACTTTTATCACCTTGGAATATCTGTATAGTTTAACTACCAATTTCATCGCCATCTGAAGAGACAAATTGAATAACAGATGTTCATACATCGCTGTCAGGTGACAGGCACACGCGATGATGAAGTCGTATGTACTTGGTGTCATTGATTGAGTAAACATCAAAAGGTCTTTGGTAGAGCAATTCATTTGGCAAAAAAGCATGGTAACGATCAGTTTCGTGAACAGAGTAACAATGCAGATGACGAGAGAAATATAATGATTTAATCAATTTTCCCAATATTTTCCATTGGTTGGCAATAAGTAAAATGTATTCGACTTTACAAAATATAGGACCATCGTCGTTTTCGCTTACAATATATATGGCACTGCATTCGTACCTGTTAAAACCATCATCAAATATTTTAGATTTACCAATTTCCATTGTGTCATTTTGCAAAATTTCAAAGCCCAATAAGGCGCGATAAAAATTTGGTAGCGTCGACACCAAAACTTTCTCAATGTTTACATTTTGTGGAAAGTCGCACAAGCAGTTTGTAGCCATCATTTCCCAACATTTTCGTTGCATCAAACGACTAGAGACTGTTAAGCTGATATTTTTGAAATTTTTAGAACTTCGACAGATTTTCTTTACAATTTGATGATAAGATTCAAAGCGAAAGCAGCAGATTGACCCATGGGACAGAGGACCGTACCTTTGAATCAGAGATGCATAATGTAAAATTATATGGAGCTTTGGCTTTATGATATCTGGAGCGCATTCTATGACTGCACTGTAAAAATCGGGCACCAACACATTCAATTCACTCACCATATCCATTGATACGCGTTTCGCGAAAATTATATCCGAAATCCGAGATAGCATCAAATATAATTCATAAATTTCATTGCCGGCTTCAACATAACCACCCACTATTAGACCGAAATGATTGAACAAGCACCATGTTTGTGAAGCAGTCAGTGAGGAGGCAGACCCATTATAATTAGGCCGGTTACGCCGTTCGTATTTGCCAAAGGGGAAGCTATGTATCAACTCAATCAGATCAGATTTTGTCATTGTACACATCACAACTTTCTCAATTAAAAAGTTCAACAAATATTTCGCCATGCCAAGCCAGATGTCATGCATTATATCACAACATAACCCGTTTATGACATCGAAAGACTGAAGTCCAGCAAATGGGCTACCCCTCCGAACACCGTAAACACTTTCTAGTGTTGGATCATTGAAAACATCTCGCACATGGCGTTCATGAGCGGATAAATTTCTCATCTCAAACATGTGCTCGGAATATTTATGACTCAAATCGTCATATTCACAATAACAAAATCGACATATCCTACCACTGGTGAAGCATCTTCGAAATCCACCTATGTCATGACTACCCAAATTATCAGCAGAAACAGTCGCTAAGCCGCCCCTGAATGTTTTAGTTTGGCCATTGAAAAGAGTCACAGTGATGCCATTGGATTCTAATATTTTCAAATCATTGTACAGGGGTTCAAGTATACTCGCGTAGCCTGCCTTCTTCACAAGTGAGCTTTTAGCAATAAGTACAGGATGAATGTTCCGAAGGTTCGAAAGATATTTCGATTCAACATTACCAAGACAAAAATAGAAACACGTTAATTTATGAACATTTTTCGCACTTCCAATAGGATTGCATATTTCAACATCATCAACGTACAGGTGAATACGCAATAAGCTGCGGTCGGATTTGAAAAAGGAATTTTTCATGAATAGGGTTCCATCACAGAAATCATTTAAAAAACCGTTCGAGTTTGCAGTGAGGTTCCTGTTCATACTTTCAATAACATCTTTGTGAGAAATATAATTTTCAAGAACACTCAATATCGGAATGTAATGGTAGCTGCAGTTATCGTCTTGTAACGGAAACTTTTCAATCGGCTCAATCAAGCCAATACGTAGCAATGATTTTTGAAACATGTATGCGCTCTGTGACTGATCGACTACTTGACCCAAGTCATTTGGAGAGATATCTGTATAATCTTCCAATATATTTACGAAGGAATCCATAATATCCCTGGCGGCAGATCTAGACAGCGAAAATTTCTCCAGCATAGATAAGTGTAACTTCAAGCAAGCTTCCCTGAATTTGACAGAGCTTGCTTCTTGACAGGCAGTCGATTTTCCAGACTGGTGGCCCTGATCATCCATAGCTTCGGTCAACACAGGTTCATCACTGTTATCCGTCAGTTCCATCGCAGGTATGCTGATCTGCAACGTCGCGTGTTTATGAAGTAGATGCTTTCTGTAGCTGTGGTATGTACCGGAAACGTGACCGCACGACTCGATTTTACAGAAGTACGTCTCACACGGACCATGCCATTTGCTACGTAAATGACTTAATAGATATTCACGGCTATAGAATGCTTTTAGGCTGCACGACTCAAAAGGACAAGTCCATTCCATAATCCTAAAACGAGCTACTATCGCCCAACACCACCAAGAACAGCAGCAACTTCAACTTGTCGCAGACCGCAGACTCTGGGCCACGTGTTAGCAATAACATCGACCGGACTCGGATAGTGTTCGAACCGGATTTTGCGCAATTTTGACCCACTTGTTTCATTTGAATTTCTACCACCTTAAAGGGGCACTGCGCTCTAAAAATGATGTGGTCTCAAATTGAAGGTAAAAACGAACAAAAATTTTTGGCCGCGGTTATTTCCTTCAGAACGCCACCGTAATTGAGCTGCAATTTATTGAAATTTCTACAAGACCAGCTGCCGCGGCTGCTTAACCCGTTACATGACATGATATCTTCGCCGTCGCACTTGCTCGACGCGATTAGGCAGTCACGCAGGGAACGAATTTTATATAGTTGTCAGCCGATGTTATGAAGGAAATGTGTCTAAGTTTCGTTCTCTGCGTGACTGCCTTATCGCGTCGAGCATGTGCGACGATGAAGACATCGTGCCATGTAACGGGTTAAGCAGCCGCGGCAGCTGGTCTTGTAGAAATTTCAATAAATTGCAGCTCCATTACGGTGGCGTTCTGAAGGAAATGGCCGCGGCCAAAAATTTTTGTTCGTTTTTACCTTCAATTTGAGACCACATCATTTTTAGAGCGCAGTGCCCCTTTAATTCATTGACAATTCTTGATTATTAGTCAAAATTTTTTCTTGGCTCACTAAGACAGTGTTTAATTCTGTCCGAATCTGAACAGCAGTGGAAAATTCCATCCATTTGAATTTGAAAAACATTGCGTTTTCAGGTCAATTATTCAGTATTTTGCAGGGGCAGAATTACCATATTTTTAGGCTTAAAACACTGAATGCCTCAGCGTCCACTAACGAATTCGGATAATTATGTAGCAGCCGTGCTCTATACTACCCCCTACGTCAGTTGTTGTATCATCCCCAGAGATGGGCACAGTCCGGCTCAGTAGCAGGAGCAGGATTTTGATGAATTTTACTGTGGTCGGATCGGAGCTGGATTCTGAAACTGCCATATGTGCCGGAATTACACAGGATTTGATATTCATAACAAATATTGGGTGACAAAGGGTTCAAGATATCTAAATTCAATGAAAAAAGTTGCTTCGATATTATTTTCGTAGTTAAATGCATTCATTGCTATGGATCAAGCCCAGGCTGATTCCGGGAATGGATGACAACGTTGGAACCGCTGATACCAGTCACGTGGTTGAAATGCGTAAGCAACATAATGAAGTTTCTGGTGCAGTGATGTGATGATGAATGTTGGACGAGGACGACGGCAGGTTCCTGCAAGCGAGCTGCAGAAGTGTTTGTTTTCGAATTCAGTTGTTCGTCAGACATTGATTCTTATCCTACCTGTTCATCAGCCTTTAGGTTACTTGATATCAGTTGTCAGGATGACAGAAGAGCGAGGTGTCGGTGTTGTTGCAGAGGTACCGTAACTGGTGGTTCTGATGTCATTTGGAATGATTGTGTGGTGAGGTAATGTATGAATATATGCTGGCATGGTCAATTGGTCATGTTTATGATTTCGGAAACACACTAGAACTGAAGTACTACCGGTACTCTCTGATTGCTTGCGCACACCATCATGCTGATTATATAATAATATTTTGGACAACCGCAAAACCCTCATGGTCAACTGCAAAACCCTGCTAGTCACCCGCAAAACCCTGCTGCATAGTTTCCTGCAGTTTAATTCCATAACTAATCCATGATATCTTGAGGCCTACAGACAGCGACAATATTGTAAAAGATACCTACAATTTCCTGAATAAGCCTTGCTTTTGCGAGTTTTGCGGGTTTTGCGAGTTTTGCAGGTTTTACAGTGTCCCATAATATTTATATTTCCTATTCATTGCTGTGCTGATTTATCAAGAGATCATTTTGATTGATTTATCCATTTTGTTTGATACTTGGCTGTTCAGTGACTGCTTACTTCTTGTGAAAATTTAGTTTCATTCTTCAGGAGTACTATGGTAGNAGGCCTAGTGGTCTTGGCCAAGTCACAGTAACACAATATTNAATTTTGTTGTTGGCATCAGCAATGCATCATGGCATGCATGGGTTACTTATGTTNACCCTCTCTATAANGCAACTAATATTGCTTTCTCTGTTCTCACAGTCTTTTAGCTTATTTTCCCNNCCTAGTTCCTACCACTTGCATTTATATTCAAAATATATACCGTANCTAACATTATTGATTTGAAATGTAATATAAATAAACCCTTGTAAGGCATTTATTNATACTAATTTGTTGNTTATTATGTTCATATCTGTTTTGCAGGCTATATTTATGTGAAATAGCACTAAAGCAATAGCAGTATTTTTTTNGGATCCTAATTTTGTTACTCAACTGTCGGACTCCGAAATCCTATTTGACTGTTGGATCAGCACGGATACNGATTCCCAAAATCTGGAATCCGCCCATCTCTGAATTCATCTCATCGTGCTTTCACTTCCTCTTTTGCTTTTGGCCTCTTCGGCGGACGGACTTATAGTAAAGTCTCTGCAGCTTTGTTGAATCGTGTGTGATCAACTACAGACGGAGGTCTTTTACAATGGCGAGCACNCTAAAACCGTTACTTCANNAATTTGGCTGCAATTCTCAAGATTCCTGGACAGTNACGGTATGCTGAAAGATTGGCAGAAATTCGATTANGGCATTGGCTATCTGNACCGATTGAAGAAGCAGTTTTGCATCAATATGAGAAGTTTGAAGACTTGACTGGCTGCTTCACTTCATAATAACTGTTTCACTGGCGGAACTGATGTNNGCGCGCGTGGAAGGGATNGAGCTTGTGTCNCTCCCGGTGCGGTAATTCTCCCCGTGATGTGGCGCGGCGTTGTTAGGGTTTTAGTTTAGGGAATTTGTTCATTGATGTTAGTTTGGGGCTAGTGTTCTGCTAATGTGGTGCGGTCATGCCCGTGTTTGCGGTTTTGTTGATGATTTTTAACTTTTTTATGGTATTTTGTGAGNCTGCTGNNATAGGCACTTCTCAAGTTTGATNGGNATAGTGTAGCAGCTGTNTTCTATACTGCTCCTTACGTCANTTGTAGTATCATCGCATCGTGCTTTCACTTCCGCTTTTGNTACTGACCGCTTTGGCGGACGGACGTGTAATAAAGTCTCTCTCNGCATTGTTGAATCGTGCGTGATCATGATCAAGGAGGTCTTTTACCATTATGCATTCGCATTCAGATTCATTATCAGGTGATAAAAAATGTGGTTGAAGGCGAGATCGATAAGTCAGGCTGTAGTCCTATAATCTTGATCTGACTATGGTATTGATTCAGTATAAATTGTGTGTATTTTGATTTGAATGTGGACATGTTCGATAACTGTAAGAGCTGTGCAGATTTTCATAAATTATAAAAAATTACTGATTTCGAAAAACCTGGCAATTGAATTTAATTACACTGAAATTCCGGACATTTACGGACGTATGTAGCAACCCAAACATTAATAAATTTCCGTTGCATGACCAATCAGCTAAGCAGAACTCGTCAACTTACGCGTACGTCATCTGAAGGCATGTGTTGGGACTGCCGTTCCAAGTCATAGGGGGCTCGTTCCGCAGCTTTTGTAATATATCACGGGTTTAGCAACGACAGCTTTTCTATATTTGTTGACGACGACGCAGTATATGATCTCGCGCGAAAATACATCTTCCACCTCCCAAAACCCTCCTTATAAAGTGATGTATCGTATATCACTTTATAGGAGGGTTTTGGGAGGTGGAAGATCCATTGTCGGAGGTGGGTAGACGTATTTCACCTTCTTCAGAGGTGTATATCATGTTCCTACCTCTTGTGAAAGGAGGAATTATCGTTTCCACCTCCATTTTAGCTAAAAACCCACCTTTATTTTTTACAGTGCATGTCCTGTCGTTGACGAGTTTGGATTTATATTTGAATTTATATTGTCCATTTGAGATGATACCCGCGTGCAAATGTCACTTCGAATAGACTTATCTCCTCGCTTTGAACAAGGTATTGATAACGAACAACGAACAATGTTCGAGGAGTGCGTGTACAAGTTTTTCAGGCAACACTGAAAGGCTGCATCAACTCAAAAAACAGGTTGACGAGAATTGATGCTACTCCCACGCATGCGCAAAAATTATGATAGACATGTAACAATAGAGCGGACTGCGGACCGGAGCCAGACTGAATATTCGGACGGATATTTTCATTTTTGACCGAGTCGGATCGGAGCCGGAATAGTAATTTTTGGTACAGTCAATATCGGTATAGAAGCTATTCATGGGGATGACAGTTTTAAGTGTCAACCCCACATCATTAGCTCTCAATCTAAATCATTGTTCAAAACAAACCTGTTCGTATATATTGTCATATTTCTTTTGTTGCAATATTCAATGTAACTTGAACTGGTGCCGTATAATCTACAGTATTGTAGTTTACTAGAAATACGTACTCGTAGTTAATTAATATTAGAGTTTCGGATCGGAGTGCGACCAACGAATTTGTCAATCCGCCCGCACTAGTCGACCACGAAGTATCCCAGAACACCCTTATGAATCCGCTGTGCGAGTACGTTTGGTATATGGTTCTCACAATGTCATCCACCAGATGTTTACCCCGTGTGATTTTAATCCGTGCTTGGGATGGTTAGAAAACTAAATAAACACCTATGAAGTCGTTGGTGTCGATTTACGATTGAATTCGGTGAGCGTTGAGCATATATTGCGTGAAAAATAATTTCGTACAGGCCAATTTCCTTCATATGTCATTGTACTTCATTCAAGCTCATCATGTTTATATATGTTCATCATTTCTTGTTGTACAGGTGTTTATAAATCTGTGGGAAATATGCTTCGTTGGCTAGAAATTATTTTCGTTAAGATTGATTGGTTAGAACAGTGCTCTTCAACCGGGGTTGTCGTACACCCTAGGGTGTACCAGAATTTTCAAAGGGTGTACCACTCGGATGGGGTGTACAGGGGTGTACCAGATCCACATTATGATNAACCGATGATACGATGACTATANCTATCACTATAGATACGCCAGTTTACGCTTTAAAACAGATTGACTGGATGTGTAATATCGTAAAGCATAAGCCAATGTTTCTCATCAGTTAACCTTTGGTAATGGACTTATTACTTCCTTTTCGAGGGTTCTATACTATTCCCGAGAATGCTATTACCGAGATGGACATTACCGAGAATGCTGTTACCGAGACTGGGCATTACCGAGAACGGACATTACCGAGAATGGCCATTGCCGAGAATGGCCAATGCCAAGAATCTAGCT
>KE606398.1:0-11447 GCA_000444245.1 Botryllus schlosseri | reverse complement strand
TGATTTGGCACACCGTCAAATGCCTGAGCCAGACTGTTCCACAACAAGAAAGATGGCGAGACAACGTATTCATATTGAAAAGCTGATCGGATGCAGCATTGTGTATCAACTAACCAAATATGGACTAATTGCTTACTCTAATTCGAGATTGAAAATTAAAAATGACCGACGCAACATATTCGGCAATTGTGGAAATTCAGTTCCATTGTGAATACCGTAATGCCTAATAGCATGCTAAAGATTGTAATTGCGCGGTGCCATGGTCAATGTGTACCAACAGTGCATGTCTATTCATACTATACTCCAGTGATGTGCATTGAAGCTCATTTAGAGGCCCAATTTGTTGAATGAACAATTCTCCAGGTGAAAATGTACTAGGATTATTTGTGTTTGGTGGAATGTTATAAAACTGAAGACACCAGATACACCAAAATCTACCTTGAGGCAGGAGTTGATCGGTTGCGAGTACGGTTGAGAAATCGATTGTCAATCACGATCGAGCTTACTGAGGCTGATGCAAATCACAATGTAGTCCTTGTAGCTTCAGGTCCTGGATTGTCTTAATCAATGCATATATGCATGAGAACATATATCAGAACCTAATGTGAAAATAAATCATGGTTACAACATCTATTGCAGGAATCTCTGAAAAAATGTCTTTTGCTTTACTTACCCTGTCTTACAAGTGCAAGACGAATCAATAATGGATTTTCTGAGAACGTGTATTTCCATTGAGTATATTTCACTTTTCCGCAAGTTGCGATAACATTGGCTGTTCACTAGAATATTGCTTCCACAAAGAGTGGATTGTCTCCTCAATCTTTGTCCCTAAGTCGTGTACGTAGCGCTCCATGTAATATTTCGTAGCTTTCTCCGCGGTGTTAGAAGAAGATGCTGTTCCACTCAAATCCAGAAATTCGATAGAATCTCCATAGCTTTCAAGTTTTATAATCAATACACCAAAATTGTGATGTGTGGCAGCAGCTGTATTTTATAGCATATATTTCTGAACATGAGATATGCTTGAAAATCTCGCTCGAGACCGGCAGCCTATGAAATCGTCAAAATATGCATTACAACAATCCTATAGTATAGTATACAACAATCGTCGCTTAATCCGAAAAGTTGTCAAAAAACCATGCATTTGGACACAGCACGCTGATGCGTACTTACCACCATTCATGTTCATCCTAGACTAAAAGCTGCAACTACATACTAGCTCTACGCTATTACTATTTATTAAGGCCAGTCATCGCCAATTCAACGTAAATTTGCTTAAAACCTTCATTTTTCAACCATTTCCCATAAGAGCTCATAGTAAACTTGCACGGCCTTGTTCTTTGTTTACATTCTGCTGCAACCTGATTGGTTCGTGTCAAAGGTCACGTAAGTGTCTATTTGCAAACTTTATTCCCATCGAATTGCGGTGTAAAATATCTTGGTCATTGGTGTTGGCTGAGTGAGAATAACAAGTATCGTGCTGTCTGGAATTTTTTGGAAACGAAATTTTGCAGAAAGCTGGTAAGTTTTTCCTACATTATTGTCAAGAAATTAAGTTAGTAACCAAACTAGTGTATATCATATCATCCACCATGAGCATGGTGGTCAATTGTCATTTGATCACTAACCAAGTACTAAGTAGTGTAACTACTAGANAGTAAGTGACAGTTTTTAATTTGTGCAGGTAATCCANTGGAAAAGCACCGAAANAGAAATTTTCGGACAAGACTGACCTGCAAAAGCTGNCGTCAATCCATATCTTCGTCTTCCAAAGAAGAGCATATAAATTCTGCTCATGGGGGTGATTGCTCAATTGANTTTTGTGCTGAAGATCATCTTAAACAAAGCAAGCTAACATTTAAACCGATTGCTCGGCCAATTGGAGTTGAACATTCACAGCAGTCGGTNCTNGTGCAAATTGACNGTGCAGATGTGAACTCCTGCTCTCCTGAACCTGATATACCTACTGTNACAGCGAATGTTTTGCCAGTGTCTTGTCCTTCAGTACCAGAAGCACCTTTGATAGCATCCAGTGATGATGCTTCGTCATNTGTTCTGAATTTTGAAACCCTTGTAATGTNAAATGTTGATCCGCCAACAAGCAATGNTTTTAAAACATCTGCTGATGACGACATTAAGCCTCATCAACCAATTTTACAATGCTACAATCCAAAGAAATATAATAATGAGAAAAAAGCAAGAGATTTCAATCCAAATCTTTTCAAAACTCATCCCTGGTTAACATTCAATGAAAATGACAAGATTATAGAATNCTTTCCATGCATGAAATTCAACAAATCGAAGGATGGATTCAAGTATACCCAATATAGAATGCCTAGTAGATTGGTTACTCATGAAAAATGCAAGAATCATCTTACAGCGATGGAAAAATGGGTTAATCTGAAATTCAACCGTTATAAAAAAACTTCGATCTTGACAAAACTGCATGCAGGTCACCGAGAAGAGGTGATCAAGAACAGACGCTACTTGAAAGTGATAATACAATGTCTGCTTTACACCGTGCAGCAAAATGTTGCTCAACGTAATTATGCTGAAGACCGACTCAACATTGGTGAGAAATCAGATAGCNACCGAGGTAATTTTCTGGAGCTGCTCAATTTCTTGTGTAAATTCATCCCATGGCTAGCGTTAAAACTGGAGACTTCGTTAGAATTGCATAAGCAGTGGACATCCCCAATTATCCAAAATGAAATCNTCGATATAGCAGCTACTCAAGTACAGAAAGCAATCTGTACAGACATTTCTCAAGCTGGAATTTTCAGTCTCATAGTTGACGAGACAACTGATGTTAGTAATACTGAACAATTGTCGATTTGTATACGTTATCTTACGCAAGGTCAAATTAAGGAAAGTTTCATTGGTTTTTATAACCCAAAAAACACTGAAGGCCAAACATTGTTTCTTCTTGTGAAAAAAAGTGTTAGAAGATCTGGGATTGGATATTGCGAATTTGGTCGGACAGTGCTATGACGGGGCTTCTAACATGAGTGGAAAATACAAAGGTATGGCAACCAGAATGCAACAAATTGTTCTACGGGCAATATATGTACATTGTTATGCTCATCGTTTGAACCTGGCCCTTCAGGACACTCTGAAAGCAAATGCCATATTGAGAAATACCCTTGGTTTGATACAGTCATTGTATAATTTTTTTCATACCCCGAAAAGGGAAACTATTCTACAAAGTTTTCGTGATGAAAAAAAATTTGGCAAATTTGTCAAACTTAAAGGAATTTGTGTGACACGCTGGGTATGCCGTTATGCAGCTGTGAAGTCGATAGACAGTCAAACCTGCCGAATAATATTTGCACTAAAGGATTGCTCGCATGAACAAGATCCAAAAAACCAGTGCTGACGCTGCATGTCTACTTACGGCTGTCTGCAATTTTCAATTCTTTTTGGGACTAAAAATTTTGAATTGGATTTTTAAATTGACCGACGGCCTTTCTACCCATCTTCAAGGGACAGAAGTTGATGTAGGAATATCACAACAGCTGGCAACAGCAACCATTTCATGCCTACGTGATGCGAGGACTGAAACGGCATTTCATGGAATCTGGGAAGACGCTTGTCAATCTGTTGAATATCTGAAATGTCAGGGTATTGACATCGAGGCGACTTTACACCGGAGACAGCCGTGCCCATCTAAAAGATTACAAGCACTATCTGGTGAGGATTGTGAGAGGGACGCAACTATGAGATTTTCTGATGAGGAAAAGATATGCTATGAAGTGTACTTTGACTCGATTGATAGAATCTCCACAGAGCTATCTGAACGGTTTGCCAACAACATGNCNAAAGTTCTTCTGTCGCTAGCGAAAGTGGTGCATGGAAAAGGAACTAAAGATAACTTCAAAGAAATATCAGCCTTTTATTCCATAGATCAGGAATCGTTGGAATCTGAGTGTATGCTGTTCCAAAAGCTCAATCCGCAAGGAATGATCAAAAGTGCTGGAGAATGTATGAAATTTCTTGTTTCTAGTGGTATTGGCGAAACCNTTCACAATTTCTCAAGGGTCGCACAGATATTCGCCACCATTCCTGCGACATNTTGCACTGCTGAAAGGTCCTTTTCAGGTTTGAGAAGACTAAAGACATATCTCAGATCAACTATGGGGCAGCCACGACTCACCAACATGGCGGTATTATACCTTGAAAGAGAAATGACAAATAATGTTAATATTGAGCATGTCATAGATGTATTTGGTAGGNGTTGTGGTAGAAACAAATACTTTTTTTGAATTGGTAATACTACCTATAAATCAGTGGGTCCACTTTCAAGTCGAAATACATGNAATTTCTACTGAATAAATACTAGTCCGTCCCGAACCACGCCATGACCTATCAATCTAGCCTTCCATGTCTTGCCACCCCATTTTTTGTCGCTTGCTTTTTCTATACTATGTTTTACTTTTCATTCAGTGTGCATGCCTCCNCAATTTTTGTCGCTTNCTTTTTCTACACTATGTTTTACTTTTCATTCAGTGTGCATGCCTCCTCTTTACATCGCNTAAGCCAGTTGGGCGAAATCTTTCAGTATCATAAAGCGGAGCGTGTGTAAAAGAAAATTGAGAACCACTGGCCTAGGCCAATATGGGTATCTGATTCCAAAGTCATTTCGACACCTTCCTATNTTTTCATCGTATTGCAATTTTTGTGGTGTATTGAACTGATAAAAATTGCTAATAAACCTAACAGAACAGCCTGTAGATAAATTTTGGACTTGGTTTCGGTGGTGCATATTTTCATTCAGTGTATTTCAGTAAAACCTGAATATATGAAGTTTTTCGCAGTGCGACATCGGCACGTATAAGTGCATTATAACTCCTTTTGTGATTCATTGTCTATTCGGGCGAAATTTTTTTTCTGCATACTCAAAAGTTTTTCCTCCCATACACCTATGTCTGCGCTGGTACTGTTATTCATTACTTATTACTTGATAGTAACAACCACCGACATATTACACTGTAGCGATTGGGATGTATGTAATGACAAGACGTGAGAAATGGCTATGTCTTTGGTGTTATCTTGTGAGCGATCGTGGGATTTGTAACCTATTTCACAAGTTTTTGAAGTGTTGGTTTGTGAACGCGGCTATTGTTGGTATCACCGTCTACGCCGGTTATGTGCCAAATCAATTACCAAAATATTACATTGTCAACGATCGGCGTGTATGTAACAGCGAGTCGCGAGCGATGGTTATGTCTTAGGTATTATCTTGTGAGCGGTCGCGGGATTTTACCAATATTTCACACCTTTTTGAATAAGCGTTCACTTCACAAAGGATTAGGGTTAGAGCGGAAATAAGTGGCAATTTGTCGCTATTCAAGCTACCGACACTGGTGGTCTGTTATTCGTTACTTATTAAATCTTACGAGTGAAATCAAGCTCTGTCCCAAACTGCTTACGAAAATTTCACCGCGTGAGTGATCGATATGTCTGTAACATCAAGTCGCGTATGTCTGAGACATTATCTTGTCAGCGATCGCAGGGTTTGCAAACTATTTCACACCTATTTGGAGTGTTAATATGTGAACGCGGTTATTGTTGGTATTGGAATCGCCGTCTACGCCGGCTCCGTGGTAAACTAATTACCAAGCGACTGATTCCTAGATTTAGCAAACTATTTCACACCCTTTTTGGTGAAAGTACGACATGCCGCTAGCATTCTATCAACGAAAGTACGAATCATCGCCGCGTCCATAAGAATAACGATATATCATTGTCGCACTCACCGTAAACGTTGGGATCAACTCGGACCGGTCATATATAATAATTTATGATATACACAATAACTAAGAACCAATCACGTGACTATTTACTTGATACTTATTCAACACCAGTCGAGAGATACCTATACCCGAAAGTACGATATGCCGACGCACCCATAAGAACACATGGCGAATCACCACCACTGCCTATACGCGATAGTATGACATGCGAAAGTTCGACGTGCGACAGATGCATATACCGAAAAGGGTCACCGGTTCAAGACGAGTTTTCGCGGCACCGGTCGAGTGATCCCTATACCGAAAAGGGTCACCGGTTCAAGACGAGTTTCGAGGCACCGGTCGAGAGATCCCTATACTCATAAGGCACCGGTCGGGTGGAAGGGGGGTCTGAAAGGGTCACCGGTTCAGGACGAGTTTTCGCGGCACCGGTCGGGTGCACGCCACAATGGCCGTTCGCGAGCGATCTACTTAACTACTAGCGTGTACCAAATTTTTACTTTTGATAAATCTATCGCAAATTATTCTGCTTTATTGTAGTGTACGAAGATCTACCAAAATGTGACTGGTTCATGGATCTCCTAATGCGTCAAAACTGATATTTTAGTCATCACGTCTCAAGCGTTGCGGCCAGACTAATCAAATTTTTGGTTGGCCCTGCAAGTTCACAATCTGTGCAATCCATTTTTGATAATATTACTCATTTCGAAAATTACCTCGCGGGCCACCCAAAACCTTCTCGCGGGCCACGGGTTGGCCGGCCCTGGTTTATCAGTATAACGTTATAACGATTGGTCTAGCTCAAGGGTGGGCAAATTACGGCCCGCGGGCCGCATGCGGCCCACGAAGGCATCAAGAAACGCGATACAAATATTGATAAAAATTTACTGTAAACAATCAAATTACTAGAAAAATTGATTAAACTTTTTCTTAATAAATTTTATCATTATATTGAGTAAGTCATAATCCTAATATTCCATTTTCTGATTTTATTGTCAGTAAAATAGCCTGACCTCGGGGCCTCCGCATTTTGAAACGCTTCGGTTGCTAAATATCCAAGACAGTTGAAACGGAAAAGAGTAGGTTCGGATCAATATTTTGATTTTAGATTAGACCTTTCAGTGTTGTACTTGGAAAAACCGATTGCTGCGTGTTTTTTGGTAGATTCGTCCTCTATATGCGAAGTTAGTTGTAGATCATTTAAAACTTCAGTCTTAGCTCATTAATAATCAGTTGTTTAAAGTAATACAAAAAGCTGAAAGTTGAAGATAAATGCTATGAATGCTGCAATCAATTAAGAATCAACTGATGGTAGGCATACTTCTGTTCCGGCGTTCTGTTCTGGCAAGGCAATATATATTACTTGGAATAATATGACATTGTTATAATGAATTTGTTGCTGCAATTCAAATCACCATTTAAATCCAAACATACTAGGCACAATTCATCAAATTATGAGCTGCAAAATTAATCAAGAAAATTGGTAAAATATTTGAGACAATAGCAAATTATGTTGATGTCGTCCCACAAAAGAACGTGAAACAAGCAGGTTTAATACAGTAAACCCTTTGCTGAAACGCATTTAAAGGTAAGATGTCGGTGTCAGCATTGCGTGTTCTGAAGCTTGACCAAACGCGGAATCAACATATCTATAAGCCGATCTTTGCTCACTTATCAAAATTTACATCCTATCCTAAGAATCGCCACAACCTACTTTCATCCCGTATTTCGGCACATTGATTCAGGATGGCCAGTTTATAAAACCTCGGTACTGTTTCTAACGCATGTGCGTTATCATCAAATCAACATTTAAATTTTTTAATATACATAGGCATTATCTCTAAGTCTTCGGTTTCTTTATATCAGGGGTTTTCAAAGTATGGGCCGCGGCGGGTATAATTCTTGGTCGCGATGGCATCAGAGCGATCTTCCAAGTATGAAATATTTGTTGAGTTTCAACGAAAATTCTTCGCGCGTGGCGTGATTTCCGGTGGATCGTTTGTTGTTGTTGATTATTATACATGATATAGATATGGCACTTGGCCCTTTGAACCAATTATTCAAGGACATTGCAAACGAAAAGAGAAGGTCGTATAAACGGTGGATCGTTTGATGATTTCCGAGGACACTGTCTTGGGTACTTTATCGACAAATAAGCGTGACACGTGGGAAAGTCATTACAACAACTTGGCTTGATCATGAAAATGTGCCGACTTTTGTAAAACATAAATTGGTTTGAATTCATGACAAGATTTATCGTCCGACCTTGTGTCCCCTAAAAACGCTGTCGGGCACCATTAGGATGCTTTAGTGTAGGGGTGTGCAACGATATCTAGTGCGGGACTACGAGAGCGAGAGAGAGAGGAGTTGCGAGGCCAACCCCTTGCGCGCCAGGACACATGAAGGCATTAAGTTTCGGGCAACATATCAATCAGTGCGGTGCCAAAAAGATTGGCGGCGATAAAACCCTGGCCATAAATGACCGTCGCTGGCTGGCAACATCGATATTGATATGTCCGGTCGTCGAAATGGTCGGTACTTAATAGTCCGAGGAGACAGTAGTACAAATGCAACCCGTATGGTGAAATAATACACCCTAATTTAGAAGCCCGTCGAGTCGGACATGTTCCGTGGAGCTGCATTGCGTACGACTGCTATCTACGCGCTCTCCATGTCGTATACATGCCGGTAAAATGTAGCATATATTTATAATGTATACGATTTGATGTGTGAGGCTTGGGTCGTGAGATGTCACTAAAACTCGGATTTGGATTGCAGTATTATATAATCGAATAAAAGCTTGGATTTCGGTTTACAAATGCGATTTTACCACAGTGCGGCCCGCGAATGTAATCATATGTTGAATGCGGCCCGCGAGCTTAAAATGTTGCCCATCTCAAAGGGTGGGCTACAGGAGTAATTTGAGGTGGGCCACAGAGCTATTTGGAAAATTGTAGACTTGGTGAAAAGTATAATCATATTTGTTAAATTCATATATTCGAAAATAAATTGATATTGGCGAATTATCCGTATGCTATAGGCCTACATAAAGCTTTTCATCCGACTGATATAGTGACACGTTCATGGATTCACAATGTACAAGTCAAGAATGGGAGGGGACCAGGTGGCTTTTATGCCCCGGCTATGGTAACCTACGGCCCATCAGCAAAGAAAATGATTTCGATTATATAATAACTGGAAGTTAATGCTGAAGTAACCAAGTATTCCGGCAGTGTCATACGGCACCACCGCAACGAATCGTAATGGATTGAGGATTTAGCGCAGCACATTAATCCTTGCGTCGGTTTAAAATGTCCGGCCATGAAGGCATTGTGGATAATGTAAGAGTAACATGAATTGATTGTATCATTGCATTTAATGTTCTGACATCGCAACTTCAATAGGTAGAAGACATAATATGTATATTGCTCAGCTAGTATAGGCTGCTAAAAGTTTCTTTCTCCACTTCTCTGTTGTAGCCTATCACATTCATCAAAGAATTGTTTGAACCAGACCCAGAGTGATTACATTATTCCCCACCATAGTGGAACTATAAAACCCCAATCACACAGTGGATGCGGCGATTGGATGATTGATTTTCGCGACGTGGGTGGAACAGCGGTAGTTCACAAGAGTTATGCGATCTTCGAGTGCCGTAACTGTCGCACCCCAAAGCCCCAATCGGGGGGAGCTCGAAGGGGCCCAAAATTATATCGTTGGTTTTCTCTTGGAGGAGGTCTATGGAACTTGAAAATTTTCATCGCGCTAGCCGCGATTTCATGCCCTTACAGGCCTACATTTAAATATGATTAGTAGCCTAAGAGAAGAAAGTGCATATTTTAGAGAAATAGGCATGATTACCAGACATCGAACAGGACTATGACTCTAGGATAAGAGGTGGGCCACAGAACATTCTAAAGGTTCAGAACAATGTTGAGAAGCCCTGAGCTAGACTACAGAGCTAGACATTTCCCACGGAAACGATTTGCAGTCATATAACAGACAAACGGCTGATGACCACTGGGCTAAGAAGCACAGCTGAACATAGGCCTGGCGCTTTCAATTTGATTTGAATAGACTGGAATGGATTTAGACCAGACTTATCAATGGATTTGGACCAGACTTATCAGCGGTGTCTTACAAAAGCCTAGAGGTGGGCCGTGCTATAAGTCGGCAGTGACGGAAAATAAGAAGAATATCGGCCTGGTGTAAATGACCATAGTAGTCGACAAACACCATGAATACTCCAAAACAAACAACAAATTAAGACATGGGATGGTCATGGAATTGACGTTTCGAAGCAGATGTTGAAAATGATTTAGCTACAGTTGGAATACGGTGACGTTCTGAGGAAGAGGATTGATGCCAACCATATTCACACCTTCGATTACAGTATGAAGGACTTCATATAGTTGGAGCGCAGTGTCCCTTTAATGTTCAATGAGTATGCGACTATTCAATGAATGTGAGCCATAATTATCCAAATTTGATATATGGGAAATATTTCAGGATTTCGACTTGTACTGGATCTTGAACCCAAACCCGAATCAGATTTCTGATTTTAGGATATTACATTCGCTGAACCCCGCTATACCTTAACACTGGGCGTGGAGCAACAGACCGCAGCGCGCCAAATGTTTAATTTCAACGTTATTAAATATCATAAAGGGATTAAAAAAATTAAGCGTTGACCAGTACCTTCAGTTCCAATTTATATTCGTTGCTGTCATTCGCTCGCCGAAGAGCAACCGACCCCACAATTTCACGTCTTGCAGGCGATCCAACTTCTGCCACCCAAAATTTCTCATAACGATCGCTGAGACAACCCAAATTGAAATCTTCCATCCCGATCAGTAAAAAATAATAATTCAGATGGAGCAACCCTTTTAACGGTATTAAGAAATTCGGTAATCGTAATAACCGTAGGCTTCAGTTTCATCTGCTAAAAACACACAATGTATAATGTGATTCAAAAACCACAACGTGATGTAGCCCACTGTTGAAATGACTTATTACTACGACTGGCCCAACCTGTGGCTGCACGGCCGCATGCGATTAATAATTATGCTGTCGGTACCAAGTATTTCAGCAGGCATGTGTCGGCGGCCGTCAACATGCAACTCGAATTTACAAATTGGCGCATATTCACGGATGAAGCCAGTGTTGGGATCAAGTCACTACCTTCGAGTCACGAGTCATCTCAAGTCATTGCACATTTTGACTGAGTCAAGTCAAGTCAATCGATTTTCAAAGGTGTCTCGAGTCTGGAAAAGTCACTCGTTTTTTGGAGGTGACTCGAGTCAAGTCGAGTCAACTCAAGTCAAGACAAATCACGAGTCAAGTCTCGATACAAGTCAAATTAAATTTTCGATGTATGAGTGGCGAAGTCCTTACATTTTTCTAACTAGGTAAAAGACAGATGAATTGGCCATTTATCTTGAATCAAATAACAAATATTAAGTTGAAGATACATGCAAAAAGGTGTTATATCGCTCACGCACACGTAGAAATGCTAATAAAATAAGTAACTGTAGCTAAATGCCACAGTCTGTATTATTATCAGCTAATACAGAGCATCGAATATGAAGCCGCGAGAAGTTGAACAAATTGATGCGCTACAATACCCATCAACACATCCATGTGAATATAAACGCATAAACTATATATTCTTTAGTTTTAAATCAGTGGTGCTAGAAC
>KE606397.1:0-15295 GCA_000444245.1 Botryllus schlosseri | reverse complement strand
GTTAGGATATGTAACTTGCATCAGTCATTTCGCGTCAGTCGAGAAGATGTGTCTTGAGATTTGAGTATGGCCCCAACTGATCAAGTGCCGAAATTATTTTGACGTTCGATCCGGTATTTACTCTTCGAAACTGCATACTTGAGTACTTTCAAGGCCTTTCAATTTGTAGTTCCACTTGACGTACTTTTGTCACGTCTTAAAAATCGCGACTGTCGCTTGTAATCGAGTAGGAATTTACGGCATTGGTTTTTGTTCTACTTGAGTGGAAACGGTGGATAGTTCGATTACGTCTGATATTTGGATTGTGGCAAATTGGAATTTTTATATAGTGGCGACATTCTGCATGCTGTTTGAGCTTAGCGATAGCGCCATTGGAAACGTGCTTGTGTAGAGTAATATGGATTATTTCATGGTCGTTCATCTTCTGCGTTTTGCATACAGTGCCGACGTACTACTGCGGCAGCACCGGGGAATGGCAGATTATCACTGGAAGCTGCAGATGCAAAGCCGGATTTTTTCCGAATTCCGCGTCCACGGCGTGCATTCGTGAGTGTCTTTTAATTCCTAGTCGGAATAAGTACTATCCACGCCTCGAATTTGATACGGTTTATGAATTAGCGTGTGTTTCGCAGAAGCCTCTGCAAATATTGTCAGTTGCGCACGCATCCGTACACGGCCGTTGACTGATGCGATTTTAATTCAACCTGTCGAATACAAGCGTTCTCAGAAGGCCAAGGGTCAGCGTCGAGCCGGGGGCATATCCAACATACATAGGCGGATAATTCCCTCGCAATTTTGATCTACCGCGTCGGAGCGCGCACCTGCGTTATTGGGTTCGCGGGCTTACAGGCGTCGGACGGGGACGGTTAAATTCATCATTTTGTAAAGTGTGTTTGCACTTGGTCTTTTGCGCGTACGATTCCCGAATTTGGCGGAGATTATGAGCCGACTGCGGTATGCGATGTTGTTAATGCTGACCGCGGAAAGGTGATATAATCCGTACGTGCGAGCTGCGACTTTCAAAGGCAATGCGAACGCTGGTGGATTATCTCGAAAGTTAATTCGGTTCGCACGAACCGATGCCTATATAATAATACCCCAGACATCCGCGGGAGACTGAGATATTTCCTCAGACAATGCGCGAGTGTGGGCTTGATGTTCCCAATTTTAATTTATTCTAACGTTTTTCCTATAGGTAGACACGCGATGTCGATATGCACCATGTAATATGCGTCAGTTTTTTCATACCCCTCCTCAGTTCAAAGTAAGCACGTGTCTTTATATCGGCAAATGGTATATACTGCGTCGACTCGGCAGTAATATGTAACATGAAGGGGACTTTATGCTATCCCAGTGGTAAATAAGGTAGATGACCGATATACGTTAAATATGAGGTTAGCTTGCTGATTATGTAACCTGGACTGTAGTACCGCATTTTCAAACTTGTGGTTTTCATAGCAACATGCATGTACAAAAGCTATCCCTCTTTAAAGGAGACTTGGGATTTGAAATCGTTTTTTGAATAAATTGAATAAACTTTCGCCGTTCTATCTATGAAACGCATAATACAGCTGAATAAATAAGAATGCGTTTCCAATGCTAACCGCCGATCTAAATCTGATCCTCTGGAATGTTAATGAACGACAATGAAATCGCCATGCTTGCGTTCGTCACTCTAATCGTTGAGTTTTGTGGAATTATGAAACATGACTACATCACAATCCAATGTCCATTGTATATGTTCAGGAATGCGACCTTTTATATACAACGATATCCATACTGTGCGTTCCTATTTAGCTTGCCCGATTGGATTTTACAAATCCGATGTCAGCAACGGTAAATGCACCCCATGCCCGGCGAACAGCGGGCCTTTATCAGAAGACACGTCGACGCCGGCTATATCCGCTTCCTTGATCAACGTACAAACGGACGGACTATCGTCGTGCCCTTGTCACCCGAGTTATGCTAGAGCACCCGAAGAAGGAGCTAGCACCGCGTGTACCCGTAAGTATCCGTAATATGCTGTTATGTATTGATTTGCGAATGTATCGCGAAATATATCCATTGTGTACGTCCCTCGTAAAAGACCCCCGCACGCCCCGAAATATGCGATGACGCTGAATAGGCTCGGAGATTCGACACATATTTTGAATTCCGGAGATTTGTTAACCATTCATCGGCATTTAAAATCGCAACGCCGGCGTTCATACGCTAGTCAAGGGTTAAATTCTTGACTTTTGTGGATTTCGCGTTCGCTATTGTTTTGCCCGCTGTGGGAAGAGAAGGGCCGCTATTCTGGGATTGATTGGCTGGTTTTTGTTTAGTTCTAGCTCGGAAATGTCGCATTGTTAGCACCAGCGTTGGTGTGATCGCCACTTTTCTTTGTCTTTCGCATTCCTGGTGTAACAGGACCAGGAGTCCTGTTACGAATAGCTAGTGCGTCGCACCTTCACTGGGAGATATGATATCCCGATTAGGGAATGGTGTGTCGAGTTACGCAGAACGCGATATTGCGATACGCCGGTGACGTAATATGTTCATCACGTGACTTGATCTATTCGTTTTGCCCAAGCACCTTCGTTAGACGCTGATCATGTTTTGAAACGGTCAGGTATAAACGGGTGCATTATTAGTTGTTAATGGGGCGTTTGATGCCACTGAGTTATAGGTCTAGTTGGAGTTGCGTGTGATAGGTGGGACAGTTATTATTACTTGTAATAGCACTGGTATTACGACCGCTGTGTATGCCAGTAGGCATTCTAATGTCGTGTGACATTTGGGTGATTACCATCTAATATTGGTCACATTACCTGACCTGACCGTGACCGTGACCACTGTGTGTACTTTTAATGGTACATATACTGTTCAAATCTTCATCGCCTTTAGCTGTGTCTGTGTGTAATACAGACCTATGACCCTTCTGCCAAACCAATTACAATAAGACGGCCTGCAAGGACGGTTTTGAGTCACGCCGTTTGTTGTAGCGATGCGCGCGGCGCCCGTCTATACTGCTAGTTATCCCACACCGGTTTTAACGCGTTAAAATCACACGCGGAGCCGCAGCGCCGAAAAAAATGCCAGCTTGCTCCTAATAGCGCATTGTTGTTTTAGTCGCTACCCCCAGTCACCGCCCGCAAAACAACTTTGGAACGGTCAATTGAATAATGGCCGTTGTGCATGAAAGCTGCCTCTACACTTTGCGTTAGTTAATATTTGAAAATTTCTCGCCAACAGGCGGACGGGTTATTTCGGGTTGCCTGTAAGCAAGGTATTTATCGTCATCCTTGTTTTCCTTAGGAATACCGTCAGCGCCGGTTCTCAACACGAAGAGAGTGAACTCCACCAGTGTGTACATTGCTTGGAATACACCGACAGACTTGGGAAACCGCGAGGACTTGTATTACAGGTACCCCGTGTCGATTTGTTGTTTTAACCCCGCAGTTGATCCGAACGTTCACGAGCGGGGCGGGCCGCGTGTTTTGTGTTGTACCGTATTGACGGAGATTATAGTCGAGGGATTTAAAGAAGTTATCCGATTCCAAAATCTGCGATTTTCCGAACTCGCAGCCGCTTGGACACGTTTGGTGTCTAATTAGATTTACGTGACAGCCACAGACACCCGAATACGATGTACTTTCCGCGTTCTGTCTGGCAATGGCTTTCATTATAGAGTGTAGTCAGTATCGCGTTTAGTATTCTTAATTTTAGCACGTAACTTGAACCATAAACCCGCAAAGAAACGTGATAAGGCAAATACACGATTCTTCTGTTACCAGGTGTAATGTGATTTACAAGCCGGAATTAGGTATCTCGGTAGTAGCCCCGTTTGATCCACAAGTCTGTAAGGTTTTTGTAACTAAGGGCAAATCAAGTGATTTTGGCACGCCAGCGACCATGATATAGTATAGATATGATCAGTGAAATGAATACATGTCCTAGCTCGAGGTGATTGCGACGTCACAATCGCGGTGACGTCACTATATTCTCGACCGCGTGTTGCTACACTCGTCTGGATGTCGGCTTCCTGTTCGCTAACGCACATTTGCACGTCACCATGCAGATTCTCGTGCCAAACCTGCGGCGTCCGAAGCAGGCGTTGTTACGATTGCCCCGAACGCGTGTCGTACATATCTTCCAAGCATTACCCGGACACGGCCACGTCGGTACAAAGCATCAACAAGTACTATGACAACGACATCGAAGTTAGAAATTTGGATCCGTACACCCGCTACGTATTCGAGGTGGGTGAATTTGTTAAGTCCGTTATACAATTTCTTCTTGCTGTTCAAGACTCGACACAGCGTGACTGTCGTCCGTTATGCAGTAACATTCCGTAACAGTCTCGCGGATCTGTATGACGTGTATTTATCTATTTTTATCCGTCACTTAAGCGCGGCATGCAAGTCCCGCCCCATATTACATCGTTTAATTGCAATCTCGCAACGTTTATTCCTACCGGACGCGGCGGCGGTAATCGCTTCCTGTTAAAGACCGTGCGCAGGTCCAAATCGTGGATTCATCTTTGGGAGAATTACGGGCGAATTAGTTCGTGCGCAATTTTCGCGGATACTTGCGGCCCTCGGAATTCGGTCGTGTTTATCACGGTTTATCAAAGGTTGCAAGAATACCGTGAGCGGCATTAAGCGAGCATTACAGGTTGATTTTGAGCGATTGCGTGATAGATGATATCGCTGCGCATTCGTCTCGTATTGTGTATATTCCAGATGTCGTAAATTGCGTGTTGAATCACGGCGACGAATATCGCGTGCGTGCTATAATTATATCCGCCGAATGGATATCACGCGTCGGAGAAATTGATTTGAAACTTTACAAACCACTCCAACCCCGGAAACTTGTCATTTGTTGGAGCAACGCGCCCATTTGCGCATCGCGGGTATTTGCTAATATAACGCGCCCTCCAAACACAAGCCATTCCCGATGAATAGAGCTCAGGATATGGGTTGTGCGATGAAAAGGCACCGAACAGCGCACAAAAGGAACACGTCATTTACCGTTGAGCCGTTTCGTGACTGGTTCGTTCCGAATTTGATATTGGCGAAATTTTATCGCGACGGGATGGCATCTGTCAAATCTGTCACAGTTCGGCCGGGCGCCGTTTGGAATCTTTGGTAATACAGTCTATTTTCTGCTAGTTTAACCCGCGCGCTGACCTCGTTGTTTACTCCTGCCACCATTAGTCTCGATAGTGATATCCGACTATTTGCGTGTCCATTGCATTGTTTGTTTCGGTAATGCCTTTAGCTGACATTTACCTGATTTTAGAAGCGCTGTTCCGGTCGCGACAACTGATGTCTTTCGGTAACATGACCTTCTTTTATTAGCTCCCTGTTTATTTATGAACTAGATCGCGTTTAGAAGTCTCCTCGCCGGGGTCTGACGGGTGTATTTCGCGTATTTTGCAGCGATTTGAAATACTGTATACCGCCGTGTCGATGATACGCGTAATCTGATCCCAAATTCAGAATTGTCAGGGTTTCGTTGAGATAGCCGCGATTAACCTATTATATGCGTGAAATTTGACGCCTCGTTTGCGAGGCTAGCAGATCATCGGCACAGGAAATACGAAGCTGTTTCTTTTTCAACGTATGAATACTTAATTTCCGGCATTGAAATATGAAATGAAACAATATCTGTTATCGGTCGTTTGTAGGAAATGAAATATCGCTATATGCGTTTCAAAGTCGCGATTTGTTTTGCTGATTTCGGCGGCTTTGATGTGCGGAAGTGCGCTAATAATAATATCCAATCAGCGTACCTGTTGATATCTACTGGAGGGTGCTTGCGTCTCGTTCCTTGGCACGCTTGTAATTCCAAACCCTCGAGTCCTTTTGAAAGCTGACGGTGGAGAGTTCTCGGCCACCAGGTCCTTATTATCGTCTGAGATATCACAAGAGCGCCGGGAAGCACCTCAAACACTTGAAACCTTAGCCGCGAGAAGTTGAAGTGAAATTGGAATGCTTTCTTGAGCGAAATTGCCGAAAATTGCTACACTTCGTCACAAACGCGTTGTTGGACTGTTGAATATTTATTAGATGCTATGAAAGTGGTGTCATTTCAATCTTGAGTGGAACGATTTCAATCACATAATTCCTATATATGTTGTGCACAATGCTGCAAATTGGGCGCCATTGGAGACTTGCAACTTGGTGAAAGTCAGACTCATTACGGTAATGCGGCTGTTGATATACAATTTTCTTCTCAATTCTCTACTAGTGTGTCAACCGGACATATTCTGGTTATTTCAGTATGAATATATAAGGCAATTCAGCATTCTTATGTTGTGCATTTTTGTTTCAGATTGTTTCTCGTAACGGAGTTTCGGACTACTTGGAATCGCCGAATAGTTTTCTCGCCGTGGATGTCATCACGCAGGAAGCAGGTACTTAACTTCTTACGGTAGACGTTTACTGTATCTGCGATTAGCCTATTAAGATTGATATGCGAACGGCCGGGAATTGCTTCGAATTTATACGCCTGGGTCACGGTAATCCTGCTTGACGCTGCCATTTCCTGCGCAGAGAAAGCGAAAACGACGCGATAAAGTTCGTGAACTTGGCTGATTCCAATCATATTATACGGCGTTTTGTTTGGGAAGTTGTCTCCATTTTCCGAGCGATATGTCGTATCTACCATCATTTCATGCGAGATGTTGCGTAGGGGGCGAACAGATCAAAGTGCCGGCAGGTTTCCAAGGTGCCTCGCGCTAAAATTATACCCGTTTAATATTCATGGAACGTAGCTAGCCGTCTCTCTTTGATCCCCATAATGGTCGCTGCGAATGATTCACACCGTAATCCAAAACCACAGAATGAAAACCGTTAGGGTACGTGAATGAACGGGCATAACCAATCAGACGTCGAAGTTTTATTGTGTGTGCCCAGCTGTTGCTAGGACGCGAAAATGGTGGAAATTCTTCGATTCGCGATATTGCGATACTCAGCACGTTGGAATGTCGTGTCGTACATGTGAGCGTTGGCACATGGCTATTGTATATTCTCAAACAAGCTCATATCGATAAAACCGATGGTATTGTGTTGAAACAATGCCCGGTTTTGCATGACATGATGCGCAATATCTCGAGCGTAATGAATATCGCTGCATCGATTTTGTGGGTTGTTCATATTTTCTCTCTGACGCGAAATCGCCTACTTACGACTTGGTGAATCATATCTCAATCCCCCGTTCCATTACGGCGTCTTGTTATGAGACACCGCTTTCCAATCACAGCGCATAAACGGTGCTTCTCGAAATATATGCCAGGATACCTTTCATTCAGAAAGTTTCCCATAGGGCTTTTGTTCGCGACTCGGTGTTCTAATGACAAGGTACTACTAGTGTAACTAAAGCCTTATTTCTTAGCGATGGACCGTGTCGAGTTGGTTGAAATCACCAATTCAACTGGTTGTTTATATAAGCGGATACTGGCCGATAAGTAAAATTTCAGACCCACACGATGCTCAATTCCTTTTGAATATACACGAGAACTTCTCCCATGTGATTTATAGTTTCGTAAACAACTTTTTTCCATTCAGCTCCGCCCGCTGTGACCAACATCTACGTTAAAAACACGTCGGTGAATTCAGTCGTCATCAACTGGCGTTCGCCGGCCAATCCCCGAGGAAAGATTTTGGGATATGACGTCGAAGTCGTGCCGCAGAGGTCCACTTTTCAATATCACCCGAAACAGCCGACGGACAACACTTTAGATCCGGTTGTTGTAAAGGTGAGATTTTTAATTTTACTGTAACGATAATCAAGTAACCTAGTGTATTGAATGTCATTAATTCAATTAGGGCAGTGATGATAGCATAACTTCACCTTCAACATCTAGTGAAAATATCGGGAATGTAGACATTTTACTAGCTATATGCGACGTCACTGTAATGTTTCAGTTTGACGTCATGATGTTCGAATCCATAGCTGGCAGAATAGTATTATTATTCGACCGAATGCAGTAATGCACCCATTATCTGGAGCTGTGTTATGAACTCACTTACAACGGTATATTCTTATTGCACTAAACCTGAACAGTTTCGGCTGACACTCGTCAGGGGTAATCGTCAGCAACGAACATAAAGATTTAAAAAGAACTATGTGCATGAACAGTGGTGTTTTTTAAAATTTACCCCGACTAGTCTCGGTCGAAAATATTCGGGTCTGTTTCAATATGAATATATGGTTCAATTGTTTACTGGAGATCTGTACCTCCAAGAGTTTTACTAGTATTCTGAAAGTATATGTCTCTTAATATCGTGGAGCGAGTTACCACAGCTATAGCCTCGCTTGTGTATCGGTAGCTTGTATGGTACGCCTTCTTATTGCAGACTGTAAAAACGGCTTGTTCCCTGGAAAATTTGGAACCGAACACGGACTATCTCGTGCGGATACGCGCAAGGAACTCTGCTGGACCCGGGGAATACAGCGCTCAAGCATCGTTCAAAACGCCCAAAGCTCCTGCTGGTAAGGGTCGAAAAGTCTGAGAATATGTGTTCTCGTTGTATGCACTGTACCAACTATGATACGACTGTTGATATACAACATTGTTTTGAATTCTCTGTTAGTTGCTGACGATTACCCTCGACGAGTGTCAGCCGAAGATCTTCGTTTTTTTTTTCAATAAGAATTGATTGTGCAATTATGTCATCATTATTTTCCCATTTCAAATCGTCAGAACAACTGAATTAGATCACTTTTTTTCTGATATGCAAAATTTACATGTATCTCGTGCTACTGACGCAGTGTTAAAAAGCTTGTCACTCGACCCGTGTAAAACGGATCGCACTCTTACTTAGTATCTGTGTGAAACGCTCATCTACTCTCGAGGCTTCCGTCCTGTGTAGTGAAATCTTTGAGATTACCATGGTGCTACTGCTTTATATGATAAAAAATTCCATTTTAGATCAAGAAGAAATCTCATCCGGCAGTAGCTTGGGAGTTATTATCGGTGCCATACTGGCCGTAGTCGTGCTGGCGCTGGTGTGCGCTCTCTACCTGTACAAGAAAAGAAAAACAGACAGCGAGAAGGAGAAAGCCGCCAAATCTCCCGCCGGCTACAATCAAAACTTACTAGACCGCTCCAAACCAGGCGTGGTCCTCCGCCATCATCACCATCAGTCCAGTCACACAGACTCCAACCGCACCACGTACGTGGACTATCCCGATCCGAGACGCGCCGTGCTGAGCATGAACAAGGAAGTGTCGCCCCTCAATCTGAAGCTGCACAACACGATCGGCGAGGGCGAGTTCGCGGTGGTGTACAAGGCCACCATGATGGACGGGAACGAAAGGAAGGTGGTGGCCGCTAAGCAGCTCAAAGACAACGCGGGCGCCAAGGACCAGTCGAATTTCTTACGGGAGGCATGCACCATGGCCCAGTTCGATCATCGAAACATATTGCAATTGAAAGGCGTTGTCATCAAACGTAAGTGTACTTGAGTACTCCGTAACAGTAAAAGTACTTTGTTAGTGACCACTTCCGGTTATATATTTGTCTCCTAATTAAAAATCAAACACGTAAAATTGGCATTCTGTGTCGAGGCTGAAAAGAGTTCTGTGTATTTATTTCGCCTAAAGGGTAGTTGATGTTGCATCGATATTAGCCATGCTGCTTTTGAGGAACAAGAAAAATGATTTCATAAAGTTGGTCATTAATGAGAGATAGATATCGAAATAGTGTAGAAGTAGTATCTTGCGTGGTGTAGCCTTTGAACGTCTTTCTATATGCGGGAGTATAGTTAGCTATCGTATTGCTCGATATATACCCGTATAATCGGTTCGGTAGCGTGGAATTGAATTTCCAAGGTCGATTTTGAGTTGTTATGTCTGCGACGGATATAAGGTTCAAACTAGTGTTTTTCGACGCGACACGCGATGAAGTTAAGACTGAGTTCGGAAGACAGGCGCGACAAATCGGATCTTTGCTGAAAGTCTAAATTCTCGAAGATACTTGCAGCGTTCATAATATTTACTCCGGTAAAAACATGCGTCGCCGAAGCTGTGATCCAAGTTTGAGCCTGACATTGATGGTTTAATTAGTCATGGCACGCTTCATGCCCCACGCCAACCAGTGATTGAAAGTAATCATCGTTCAATGTTGAGATTTAACTCGAGTATGATAAATGTAAGTTGATTGACTTCGATTATTCCCAAGCCGCCTTGGCGTTGGATATATATCACTCAGTGATACTCAGCGATCTGCATATTCGTTTTGCTTGTTATGAGCGTGACTACGAATCTCATGCATCAGCTTAATAATTAATGAGGCAACATTAGAAGACTCGGTGCCAGCGATTCGAGCACTTCTAAAAACCTGAAATCATGTTAAGTGCGGCCATCCAGCAGGAACATAACTCGGCTTTTTGTATGGCTAATTTGACGTTGTAACAAGCAATTTTTTCCGGGACTTGGTGCACACGTCACGTTTTCGTATGATGAATCCGATTAGAAATTTCGTATACTCTGTAAGAAACCGATAGGTAGGGCGGTACTCTGAATTCGCATACTGATTGGAATGCTAAAAATCCCATTACGTCAATCTCTAGCTCAAGCACATGATTATTAGCGCTTTTTAATCCTATTAATGTCCTTCGTTAGTCAATGACTTGTGGGAGTTCTAATTGTGTTTACAATCGTAATGGGTATCTTTTCCGAAACGAGTCTTTCATCGACTCGGTGGACGAACGTTCAATGTTCATGTTCCTACTTTTTTGTTTAGATAAACCGGAAATGATCATATCGGAGTTCATGGACAATGGGTCTTTGTATCATTTCATAAAGGTAAGTTACCTCGTTGACTGTCTTGATATCAGCCGTGAGTTTATTTAAAAAGGCAGGGTGTAGAAAGTTGTGGTGCTGGACTGCTGGTATAGTCAGTGACGCAACTTAACGGCCGTAATGTATGTAATGTAATGCATGCTTTGAAGTATTGGAATTAGTCATGCCATAGTTGCTTCGGGAAGTTGTACATAATCGGCCTCAAAAACTCTGAATTGTAGTACTTTGTTCCTGGGACTCGTCAATACAAAATGTGCCACAAAAACGCAAAGTTCAATATATCTGTTATGCAATAAGTGTAGAGATTGGTGTCAATCAACTATAATAGTTTTGGGGAAAACCAAAACAGTTCATTTCCACACGAGAAAGGTAGAAGTACTCGTGCTATTTACTCATGACTATGAATATGATGATAACTTCACTGTATGCTCCCTTAATTTTCGTACCTGCGCTTAACAAGGAATGCGCTGTTACAACTCGCGATTGTCGTGAAATTTGCCATGAAGCTTTTTTTCTAAGTTTTTAAACTAAGTAACAATATTCGCACCAAGCTAGTCACACTGTGACTCTATTCGCGTCGCTAGTACTGCAGTAACGTATTCAACCGCAACTTATATCAAAAGAAGCACCCATCGCACCTCAAGTCATTCGCACACCTGCGCCGCCGATACACCCCGATAAGGCATGTAGGCAATATTTACAACGCATTCTGTCAATATCAAAATCGCGCCGCCTTCGAAATTTTGTACAAGGGGAGAATATGTATCATCGATCGCTAATCACAGATTACGAATCGAATGATAAGACCTTAAAAGCGAGGTCGGGTCTAGATGCGCGCGGCATATGTCGGATTCATTAGCGCGCGGCATTTTTTGTAATACTTTAATTGCGCCGTCTCCTTATCGCTGGAATGAATGTGATTACGCTCGCCGAAGCTCATCCGATGCGTCTTGCGTTGCAGGCAAACGAGGGCAAGCTATCGATCCACCAGCTCGTCCGCATGTTGCAAGGCATCGCTAATGGCATGAAGTACCTGTCCGACATGCAATTCGTGCATCGCGACTTGGCCGCCAGGAACATCCTCGTCGATTCGGACTTTGTGTGTAAAGTTGCCGATTTCGGACTATCGCGCACGCTAGAGAACGACCCGCACGCTACATACACGACGCAAGGCGGGAAGATTGCTTTGCGCTGGACGGCTCCGGAGTGCATCCGGTTTCGGGAGTTTACGTCTGCCAGCGACGTGTGGAGCTTCGGCATCGTGATGTGGGAAGTAATGTCGTATGGGGAGAAACCGTATTGGAATATGACGAATCACGAGGTGATGCAGAGTATTGGGAACGGGATGAGGTTACCTGCGCCCACGGTAAGGCTTATCAATTTTTTCTTGAAGTTTTTGACTGTTTTCAATTTGGCGGATGGCATGCGGTAAATGTGAATTGGCTCCTCAAATCCTTATAAGTATCAGTAACGAAACAGTGCGTTTGTAATATAGTACAGAGTCTCTAATGCAGACGAATCTACTATCACCTATTTCTTGAAATCAGTTACTGCGAAAATGTTATACAACAAGATACGATTTACGTTGCTCCGACTTTGCTATCTGCGCATAGTCAAGACATATCCCACGAACGCGGAAATTTAACAATGTCCGCTTTGATCACACTGTCACTGTTTGATGACCCCGAGAAACCGGGGCTTTCCTGGCAACCGACTTGCCGCACGTTACCGAGTGCCGACATCTTCTATAAAGCGCTTATTGTTTGACAATCAATTTCAAATTCCAGAGGCCGGCCGTTACAGGTTAATCAAGTACGATTCACTGGCATCTTTTAGCGTTCTATCCCGTGGTAAAACGCGCTCAGCGTTTCCAATATCATGACTGAATATGATATTTCTTGATCTATCAGGTTTCTTTTAAATGCATGCATACTACGTTATTCTCCGGCGACGAGATTCGATAATTGCGGATGTTCGAATGCTATCCTTTTCTCGTTCCAGGGATGTCCAAAGGCGCTACACGAGCTCATGCTCGAATGCTGGTACCTGGACCCGATCCGTCGCCCGTCGTTCCAAAAGATCGTGTCCGACCTGAACCGGTTTTTGCGACACTCTTCGCTGCTGCAAATCCGGCAGGAGGACGAAATGGAGCAGGAAGTCTGCTGCTCGCCGAATGGCCGTAACGATTTTTCTGTGGACGAAGTAGGACAGTCGTTTTTGGAGCAAACGCAGCCTTTACGAAGGCAAAACCCGGACTACCCTGAAAGCGAATCATCATCTTCTTCCTTATCTCAAGACGACACTTGCTCGTCGGTTTTAGTTGGCGACGAACGGTGCCTGAACGTTTGACGCGATCCGTCGCTCACGCGTTGCGAGAAATCTTCAGTGACGTCACTATGCATAGAGTCTGGCGTAGTCCGAAACGGACTCGTGTAGGAAGTACGCAGCTTGGATCGGTACAGATAGACTGCTGGTGGCACTATAGTGGCACTCGTGGACTGCAGCTACGTGTCCAGATAGGGGGGAAAGAAGCGTAGTGACGTCATTTTGATTATGACGTCACAAGTACACCCTAGCAGCTTGAATTGTCAGCCTGGTTACGACAGAGTACTAGGGAGCGTGCGCTTTGTACCGGAACGTTACTGTTTTACCAGAGTCCATGACTAGATTTATGACAGCCCTTGTTGGTTGTCATGGAAAAATTGTATGATCACCTATTCTTCATAATTTGATCGCGTTAATTTTACGAGTGCGCGCAGAGACGTTGATGTCCCATCGGTACATGCTGCATTCAATGTTCCAATCGCAACTAGGGCTGCCTCGCATCGCTCTCACGACAGCATATGATTAGTAGTTTTTCGTAGTGTCAAATCCGCGATTAGATCACAATTTTAGATTGATGCTCGCTTCTAGCTCGGAAAGCATTGGAGCTATCTTAATGATCTTTACTGCGCGTTTTTTTCTCTATTTACGTAATTTATTGAACGAATCACATCCGAATTGCATCGCTATACGGGTACCAGCGATGCACCCACGCCACCGCAACCTAATCCGAAAGACGAACTTAACTTGAATGCTACTCCTACTGCTTTGTGAGTGGCTGGAGACAAGTTAGCATTGCGTTTTCCAGGCAGTTTTTGTCCGCCACCAAGTCAACATGACATTTTCGATTCTCTCCAAGCGTCCGCGCCGTATGGAAGCGCCGCTATCACGAATACTTGCGAGAGTTCGCGTTGCAATATTGATGATATGTTTACTTGCTTTGTAACTTGGGTTCTTTTGATGTTTTGCGCTCATTTTGAGTTTTCGTACCGCACTTTCTCGTGTTTTCTGTTTTCTTGCCCAGTTTCGTAATACGAATTCAGAATTGAATGGCGTTGTGGGGAGTTNAATATCGGCTCATGGCGGACTTGGGTGTAGTTTGCAACGGAAAATNGTTGGGNGTGCAGCAGTGCGGGTATCTNAGCGCAGATTAAATATAAAGATAAGNTGCAGTAGGAGTGACCTAGNTTANGGTAGAGGTATTGACTTTGTAATAGTATTTGAAACGCGGTATGTCACCACCATTAATACTGTCATTATTACTTCTCACTTGCCAAGTATGCGTGGTGTCGAGACTAATGTCATTACGGCATTCTCAATTTCAGTAACCTTGAGAATTGCGATATGGTATTTATGTTTAAATGGAGCGATTGTGAAGAAAGGCTTTGAGACTGTTTTGATATAAGGATTGTAATTTGAGCGCATCGTAGTGATATTGAGTGAAATAAAGCCTTACTATTTCTCAACCTTCCAGCGGCATTTAAGCACATCATGCACTCATGATATGCATATGTACAGACCGTGTTTATGTGTATCATGAGTCGGTGTATATACGCCGCAAAACAACACGGACAGAAATATAAATAGTTCTATTTCTATTTCTACAAAATGTGAGGCAGATCGTTGATAACTCGGAATATGATATTTACTAGGGATAGTCTGAACCTCGAATTCTGGAGTCGACCTCGGTCGGACTCGAACCCGCAACCCATAGGTGTTGCAGCAGAGGATTATACCACTACGCTTTCTTGTCAGTTGCCACTGCTGATGTCGTGTGAATGCGAATCTAGCTCACAGCAAAGAGTCACTAAATATTCACAAACGGAAAGCTGGATATTTCGAGTAAACTTTTGTGACAAAGCAAGTAAAATTTTTGATATTTTCAAGGTACATGCATGCTCGTTTAGTGTTGATTTTTTATGCTGCCAGCGCCACGCATAAAGCGGCACGCAGTTGAAATGAAATAAATGTCAACGAAAGATGTTATAATGAAGTGAAAATTGCAATATATGAAAAAGGTTCACAGTGAAGAACCTACCAAGGTTCGGTTGTAAACGTGAACGTCTAAATTTGTGAGGTTCACGTACAGAACGCGAACGTGAACATCAAGTTCACACCATCCCTAATATTTACTTATGTGGACCTGCAATTAACACTGTCCGATTGCGCCCTCTGGCGG
>ATSW01015931.1:0-13659 GCA_000444245.1 Botryllus schlosseri | reverse complement strand
CATTTACTGATACAGTTGATTCCGTCCCGTTCCTGTGACGAATTAATGCATATTTTGGGTTAGCATCTAGAAGCTCTACTCTAACCACTTCGGGATCACTCTTGTTGCGAACAAAGTTCCGTAGCAGCACAGTACCACCGTTTAGTAGCCAATCAGGTATCGACACACCCAGCATGGATCTGCGCTCGAAGCTGAAAAATCGNTCATGGGGACAACAGTTAGTAGACGTGCAGAGTAGAGACCTTATCGAATGTAAGGCATCGGGTAGGACTTGCTCCCACAACCGTTCAGGCAACCTTTGAGTAGCTAAGCGGAGTTTAATTGCCTTCCAGAGGGTTTGGTTCAGACGTTCACACTGAGCATTACCCGTTGGATGATAGGGAGTTGATTTGCTTGTCGCAACACCTTTACGCGTNAGGAAGGCCGTTACGTCTTTTGATAGGAATGAAGTTCCCCGATCACTGTGGACGTATTCTGGGAGTCCAACAAGAGAAAACAATGAAGACAGGCAATTGATTACAGTAGCAGAGGTCATGTCACGACATGCATAAGCGAATGGAAATCTGCTATATTCATCGATTATAACGAGTATAAACCGCTTTGGTCCGGAAACAGGACCTTTAAAATCAATGCTTATACGTTCCCAGGGTCTGGTGGCTTTGACGAGATGATTCACTNGGTTGGATTTGAAAAACCTCGGTTTAAATTCAGCGCAAACCGAACAATTAGAACAGATCCTTTTGACGTCTTCCATGGAGAATGGTAGATTTTTCGCTCGAACAAAGTGATGTAGTCGACGGACTCCGGGGTGNCTCAGGGCTTCATGAACCTGTTGCAACGACATTCCAGACGACGACGAAATAGAACACAAACGAGAAAGTGCATCAGCACCCACGTGTTCCTTACCAGGACGATGAATAATTTCATATTTCAACGAGCTTAGTTCTANTTTCCATATAGATAACTTGCTGTTCTTGATTTTGCTCGGGTGACTTTTTCGGAAAATAAATGAAAGCGCCTTCTGGTCTGTGATCAATTGGAACTCGTTTCTGATCAACAGATAACCCCATTTTCTGACCGATTCTATAATTGCCAACGCCTCTTTCTCAACAGCCGGATATTTGATCTCGCTTTTAGACAAGGTTCGGGACATAAAGGCGACTGGTCTGCCCCGTTGGCTCAGAATGGCCNCGATNGCGTGGTCTGAAGCATCACATTCGACTTGGAAAGGCTCATCGTCATAAATACAACTTAGGCAGGCCCGTAATAAGTCAGTTTTCAGAGTATTAATGGCTTCCAGCTGAAATCCAATCAACGGGAATTCGCAATTTTGACATAATGGTTTGATTTTCCCCGAGAAAGAAGGGATCCACTTTGAATAGTAAGCCATCATCCCCATGAAACGTTTCAAACTGCGATTGTCGTTAGGAACTGGCATGTCGAGTAATGGTTTAAGATGATCAGGATCTGGCTGAATTCTGTTATGTGATATTAAATGTCCAAGTAATGAGAGTTTTGACACGGAGAACAGACATTTATCTTGATTGAGAGTCAATCCCCAATTTGTCGCAGCAGACATGAAGGCTTGAAGCCTTTCATCATGCTCTTTTTGGTTTTCCCCATAAATCGTGACGTTATCAAGATAGGCAATAGTACCATTTAGTTTGTGCTCAGCAATGAATTTATCAATGAACCGCTGAAACGCAGCTACACCATTGGTTATNCCGAAAGGGAGACGACAAAATTGATACAACGATCCACCAGCTTCAAAAGCAGTATATGGCCTATCGGATAAAGATAGCGGTACTTGGTGGTAAGCAGATTTCAAATCAATGGTGCTATANACCATTCCTTTCGCCACGTCGTTCACGATGTTNTCTATTTTNGGCAAAGGGTATGCATCCAGAGGAGTAAACCTATTGANGGTNTGTGAGTAATCGATTACTAACCTCTTCTTGTGCCGAAAATCTTTCGTTACCAAGACCTGGGCTCGCCANGGAGACACGGAACGTTCTACTACACCGTCACGCAGCAGCTTCGACAACTCACTCGCAATGAATTTCCGGTCATCTGAACTATAATTTCTTGATTTGACAGCTACGGGTCGCACTTCAGGGTCGACGAATTTGAATATTTGAGGAGGTGCGGATACTCTCGCAGCTGCTACGGCGCAATGTAAACCATTCGAAATGATGAGATCCTTCGATGGTCCGCCAAATTCAAATACAACTTTCCCATGCTGCTTCATGAATTCCAATCCCAGGATCACATCAGCAATGAGATCTTTAACGACTCTGAATTTGACTTTGCCGTAATTACACCCCGGTATCTCGAGTGAAGCTTCAATGCACCCGAGAACAGTTGTTACGGAGTTCTTCTCTGCGAGTGTGATGGAGTNCTTGCGACCAAACGGGCGAAGGCCGAGGAATTTCGATAGGGATTCACTGATATAGCATTCATAAGCACCGGAATCTATCAAAGCCTTCACGTTATATTGCGCAACGGAGACGTCGAGGCAAGAATACCGAAGAGATTCGGGTATTCCAGCAAGAGCCGAGCCAGAGACTAACGAGTTCAACGAGGCAGCAGGTTCTCCTCTGATACGCAATCTGCACACTTTCGCATAGTGTCCCCGCACGCCACAATGAAAGCATGAAGCATCTTTCGCGGGACAGGATTTCCTTGTTCTTTCGTGAATTTCTCCGCAGAAAATGCACTTCTTCTTTAATGTATTCGCGGCAGGCACATCGCTCTTGAACGCCGATAAATTGTAACTGTTAGCAGATTGATCGCTGTTGACATTCNGAACAGGTTGACTCTGCGGNTCATAGGAACTAGAAAACTTCTGTGCCTGTTCCAGACACTCTGCAATTTTAATGGCCTTTTCCAGCGTCAAATCGTCATGTTCGAGTAAGCGCAGACGAATAGCTGACGAGTGTAGACCAGTAATTAGTGAATCCCGTACGGCTTCTTGTCTGTGCTGGTCCGCCGATACATTCTCGAACGAACAATCACGAGCAAGCATGAGCAAATCCTGTGAGAACTCGGTGATTGATTTGCCTGGATCTTGTTTCGCAATGACCAGCAGATGTCTTGCATAAATGACGTTCTTTTTCTTTCGGTACCTGGATCTAAGCAGGTCCATTGCTGCCGTGAAGGTATCTAGCTGTTCGAACAATGAATAGACGTCGGGAGACACATACCCTGTAAGGATCGCTAACTTATCGATGACAGGTGCGGGCGGGTTTTCACCAGAGTTAGGAGCTGGCGTATTCGAAGTCTCAACTGCAGTGATAAAATTGTTGAGCATCTTTTCCCAGTGATTGAAGACCTTTAGGGAATCCGGAGAACTTGGAAGGATTTCGAGTATTGGCACTCGAATATACTTTTCCTGAGAACCAGCCATGATCTTCAGATTTAGTGAATAAAATTGTTGTGACCTTGCGAGGAAAACCCACCAATAGACATACGGCTTTCTAGGCTTTTATTCACTAAAAGTGTAGACTATGCTACAAAGAATATAAACGTTAAAACAGAAGTAAATCAGGAAACACATGCTACTCTCAGAACGCCCTACACCAGAATGATGAACTAACAGATAGACAAACGCACGAAGTAATTACTAGCGGAAATGAAGAGAAGGTAGACACCTAACGGATAAATATAACACCACACACATGTTTTAGCAGATCACCTTTGAAGCTTTATGGACAAAAGGCATGAAATATTTCACTTTCAATTCCGATTATCATAGCCTACTTTGAGTTCGAATTACTTTCATTTCTTTTGTCGGCAGAACATACATGTTGAAGCATAAAAGCAAGTGTAGTAATGCCTCTATTTTCCGAAAATAAAGCTACACTAAATATAAATTTTACGACCCACAATATTTGTTATTAACGCATACTAATCGCGCAAAGTGTTGAAACCGTATCCGATACAACTTTTCCGTATTGCTCTTCGCCTAAACTTGGGGCCTTATAATATGGGGTAGGGCGCCATGCCATGATATTCTCTAAAATGGGGTCTTCTAGTAAACAAAGGGTTTGTATCGCATTTTCATATCAATACTATAATTTGTATCCCATGACGCGAAAGAATGCATAATCTGTCGAAAATTGATACCTCCTGGGATGCATCAATACGAATCAAGCTCTCTGCACCTTCCACATAGCTCAATTTGCAGCTTTTGACAGTCCATGCGAACGAATTAAAACTGTTTTCACAACTACTTACTTACTTGAGTAGATTTAAAGCCAGTCAATTCTACTTCTACTTCAAGTAGTTTTAGGTTATGGAAGAAGTACTTCTACTCGTACTTGAGTAGATTATTTCGTCGCTACTTCTACTTCTACTTGAGTAGCTTTCTTGACTACTTTGACCACCTCTCGTTGTAGCTGTGGATTATACCACTGCGCTGTTTCGCCACAAACCCTTGAGATATTTCGCATTTTACGCCATACATGTCAATCAACTGTTACGTCACAATTGAAATTCGTGACGTATTGGTAGCACATATATATGGGATTCGTAGTGTGCGCCATATTTGTCTGCCCACATGCGTGGGTGGAGCCAACCATGGTCACTACAGCAGTATACATACCAACTGCAGGGGGGTGATACGTCAGTGACGTTGCGTTAGGGGAGGCAAGTAAGGCAGTGCCTCACATGTCATCAGGGATCAGTGAGGGAAAGTTGTTAAACCTTCAAAGAATATATCGATGTATATGAATGATTAGATTTTATACATTGCTATATTCCCAAAATCACGGAATTTTCATATTCATTGTTCGAAATGTAGCGCGAAAGGGGAGTTAAGGCACAGACGGGCCAAGCCTAACCTGTGACAGCGCAACTCGTCATAAATACCTAGAATTTATCATTACCGATGTTATGCAATTGAAATTGTCGCGTTGGCTCCGAAAATCTAAATATGGATCGAATTCTAGTAGTCGGCTTAACATAACGCTACATGCCTATACTTACGGCGGTTCTAGCTTAAAGCTACTTACGTTACCAATCAAGAACTTGGATAGCTATAGCGTTGTTTTTAATTTGAATTTGTGATTGTTAATGTCACTTCCAAGGAAGTTTATTTATCGGCGTAGATCAGGAAGACAATGCGTATATGAAAACTGCATTGTCGTACAGGCGTCCCATGTCAAGGTATCTATAAAGGTATCGTACCCCTCTGTCTTGACATCTCAAACGCATGTTTATGCTGCCACGAGAATAATTATTCGGGACGTCATGAAAATTTACTTACAAGTTGCTGCAATATTGATAAATTAAGTACAAAATTAAAAATGTGTCGAAGAGCCATATCTTATACCCAAAAGAGCTATATACGGCTTGCGAGCCATAGGCTCCCGACCACTGATCTATAGTCCCATTGGACAAGTGTGAGCACACATTACCAGCCTTTCCTTGACCTGTAAGGGTAGGACTTGGTCCGTGAATGCAGCAGGTAAAATGTTGATTAAAGGTTTACAGCAGGGGTGTCGAAATAAACTAGGATCGCCAGTCAAAATATTCCAAAATGTTACCACCAAATCCTTACCTTTGTTTTTCACTGGAATGCTCTATTACCAAGCCTAGGCCTATATAGCACTTGTCAGGAATATAGGAGTTTTAACCGAACAGTGACGTTCACGTTGGAATTTGGTTTCTTATTATTCAATCACCATTCGGATTTCTCCGAGTGCCAGAGACCTTTTGCGTCAGAAGCACTCTAGCTGCGCAGCCGCTCTTTTGCTATATTGATCTACTCTCAACTCTCTCGTTTCGCCAGACAGCATTGTTGCGTCCCGTTCGATTGATACCCATTTTGCCAAATTCAATGCTCGGCAAGCCGGTCAAAAATGACCGTCAAATTGCCTGTAGCCAAATGGAAATTTTGACGTGATTCAATTTCACTGAGCCGTGAGATTTGCTTGTGTCGACACCATATAGGACACTATGGCACCACTAACAATCTGGTGGTGCATCAATATCAACATCGTGCACTGTACAAGTCAGTACCAAATTAGACTGTAAGCTCGCAAGTGACATTGCGCCACAATTCAAAAATACGAGTGTATCAAGCGGACAAGAATGAATACACAAAATTGATGGTTAGAAATTGGAAAGTGCGCACTGCGCATCCAATCACTAATTGCCCTCTTATATTCGACAGGGCAGGGTTCGGACACCGCATTAACTAGCTCGCATCGCGGTAATTGTAGGCCATGCGGACTAAGCGATCTGGGCTGCTTCGATGCATTTTCCTATTTACGTTCGCAAATCGTTACCGGAGTAAACGATCGTGCGCTTGAATGAATTTCAATTCATAGGCAAAAACGATAACACATTATCCAATTTGGCGCTATGATTAAAAAGCTGTCAACGAAGAATGTGCCTTTGCTCGTCCAATTCAGAAAGGAGATAATGCTTCTCGGCGTGCGGCATGCGCGCATCTTAATCAACATGTGTAGTAAGGTCGTGGTTTTATAGGGTTACCTATATTTTGGAATCGGGAAAGGAGGAGACTTTTACCTAATCACAATTTAATAATAATAATCGTTGAGTTATATTTTTCATCTGAGCAAGTCACACGCAATGTACAATGCGATAAGACACAATGCGATGTAATGAACAGATAGGAGGATGTCGAACGACAGGCAGTTGTGATTCTAACATCTACCTCGGCCTAGAGTGCCCGATGTCACAGTTCTTTTCTTGATCTTTTTTCAAAGCCGCGGGCCTTTCGACTAGTTTTTTCCATCACTTTTGAGTGCTCTCTTTCGTCGGGTCTTTTTCTGTCGCCGTAAGAACGACGACGGCGGGGGAAGAGGAGCCTAGATAAACCTCCGACGAGAAACGAACTGCATCTGCCGGGTCGCCATTATGCATAGTATACATGATATCAAGTGTCACGTTTTATTATCACAAGAATTGCAATATGCTGAAAAGCAGAGAAGGCTCAATAAACATGTTGTCTTTATTTCATCTCTTCATTGGAATCAGTCCTGTTTTGTTCGGAAGTTGCAGTCATACTAATACATAATTATGAATGAATGAATGAATGAATAAAGTTTATACCTTGCTCGCAGTTCCATACCATACTTGGGAAATTTCCATACCATACCATACTTGCACTTTTCCATATTCCATACCGAAATTTCGTTCCATACCATGCCATGAATGATGGGTTTAACAAGACTTTAACTGGAAACTTGGCAGTAAACACAAGGATTTGGACTCGGACTCGAGTCATAATACCGTGACTCGGACTCGACCATCTTCTCGCTGACTTGGACTCGGACTTGACTCGGTGGTGAATTGAAAATGACCTTATCAGCAGAAATCCACTTTTTACATTGTTGTAGTCATACTTATACATAAATGAATGAATGCAGTGTTGCCACTCTAGGTTCCCGGAAAAACACAAGATTATGTCGTGAAAAAACACTAGATCGGCGAAAAAAAACACTAGATTAGTAAATTGCAGGAAAAATTTGCCGTTGCCAAGTAATCATGATGACCAAGGTACAAATTCATAGATAAGAAAGTGTTTCACACATGAATTCAATACATAGCCTATGCATGAGATACTGCATGATTATTCAACGAAAATTAATGAGGCGAATTCAGTAGCGCAAAAAACAAATCAAATATTGTCGCTTTCGAATTGTACGGCATCATAAAAATTATCTCTCGATTGTACACCATCCATCAAACATAAGTATCTTTTGTGTGGCATATCTTGCTCACTACCGTACATCTTCAACCAAACAATGGGGAGGTGTCCATATGCAGCATAGGCCTACTTCATTTCCACAAATGCAGTGGAATGTGGCAATATCAAGAGATTCTTCATGAGCTTCCCCAGTTAATGGAATCGACACCTTCCTATCCTTTCGTTGTATCGCATTTTTGTGGTGTATTGAACTGATAAAATTGATAAACTGATAAAATTGATGATGATGATTCACTGAATCCATTGTGCACAGATTTCACTTTTTGCAAAAATTCTGTGGAAGGGCATTGACTGATAACCTGCAGCTCATTTTGCGATCTTGCCAAAGAAGCCCATTCTTCTTCTGACAAATCATCAAGTTCATCAAATAATATCACAGAGGGAAATTGCACAGCTAGAGGAGTGATTGATTTTTCTATTCTTTGTGTTGATAAGGTTGTTAACGGACTCAATACACTTAAGTATGCTGTCCTCGGCAAATGAAAATCTTGCCCAAATCTGCAGACTGAGTTCAACAAGAAACGACAGAGCATCAGAGCGAAATCGCTCTTTATTTTTTCAGAGACTTTCGCTCATAAGTACGGATTCACAGCGCACCCTGTTACATAATAATTGCTTTTCACTGCACCTCCAGTCCTCCACATAGAATTGTTGAAAACAGACACAGCCTGAGACACCAAATCGCCTTATTAGCTATAAATTTAGCGTATAATTCAGTAGTCTAACGTTAGAATATTCATTGTTCGCACAATTGCAGAAAAACACTAGATTAGCAAAATTTTGCGAAAAAAACACTAGAACACTAGGATGACCGAAAAAACACAAGATCTAGTGTTAAAACACTAGGAATGACCCCACTGAATGAATGAAGGAATAAAGTTTATGCCTTGCTTGCAGTTTTCAATTACGTCCATAGATGTCGCTATCGAGCAGTGAACGCAATCCTCACCAGCGTAAACTTCGTTGTCGTGAGAACTGACGACGCGCAGTTCGCTGGCAGTGTTTGCTGGTTAGGTACACATTAGGCGATGAGATTCTGCTCGGATATTCTGATTACCTGTTAATGATTAGCATTTCGTAGGCTACTGCTGTACTATCATTGCGATGCGATATATTCGTTTCTAGCATTAATTGTCGAGTTAGAGTTGTCCTGGGTTCGGGGTACGGGGTGAGTTAGCTCTGGACTCTGGTTAGGATTAGCCGATTAGAGAGAACAGCCTCACTGTCTATGCGCATTATCAAGCCAAGCCCACACCGCTAACCCAAGCTACCTTTAACCCTAACCACTGGCTACGCAATAATGTCTGAGAACATCTTAACAAGCGAGACAACCAAGGCTGACCCTGATAGTATGCAAGTGTAAGGTTGAATTATGATTTATACGATTTCATTGCTGTTTAGATCGACACTCAGACTCGGGTATATAGATATGTATCAGAGAAAGACTCATGCTTGTTTATATTATTCCATGAGGCTCAGTTTGTATTGATATATCGCTCTTACTAAACATTATTATTGATATGAATGGGGAAAATATTACAAATATATGAAACTTCAGTTTTACTGCTAATCTGACATAAAAATAACCTTGATTCCTTTAGAATTGTAATGCTGACAGTGTAAATCACATTGAGATTTTGATATGAGAAATGCTAGAAGTAAGCATAAGGTTGAGGTTGTGTAACTGTATTCTGATTCAATAGCCTATAGGAACATTAGCAGGAATTGTACTGCGAAGGTACAAGTCAGCATTCCATAAGCCAGACTATACAGTCAGTGGAATTTTAATGCTGAAAGGTGTGTTACTGGTGTGATATTCAATTCAATTCAATTCAAATATTGCTGATATTTTTCACTCAATCCCTTCGGTGACTGGTGTGACAATTTAGGCCTTTATTGAGTTAATCAGAACATAGCATCATTGGGCAGGAGCCAGACTGGAATCACTGGTTGTTTTCATCAATAAGTTGCATGTGACAGAAGGGTTTCTTCCATAGAATGATTAAGGAATTGAATGGAAAGTTGCGCGTGATGTTTGCCACCAATTCCACTCTGGGGCAGGAGTGATACTAAATTGAGGAAAGGCTATGCCTTTTGAAATTACCGAGTGTTGTACCAAATTCAATTTGTGTCATTGACTCTACAATCTTCTGGAATGTTGTATTCATGTGCATTTTTATTATAGTTATTACAGCTACATCATAAGTGATACAAGTAAAAGCAACCACGTCCATGTAGTCAAATGTTATTAGCTAGAATGTAATCTCTAGCCACAAACCCACTGAAATTATTTGATGTCACTTGTACACTTCTTACCCGACTGAATAACATTGTAATTGCCTTAATGCGGTTAAGTGCAAAGTTCCAATCCATAATCCAACTGATTCATGTTGTGTTATGTTCTCAAGGGATATAGAGACTGCTGGCAATTTCCTGATGAAACTATCAGTACGTGTCAGTCTCTCAAAACAGAAACTCAGGCCGGCCTACCATATGCTCGGCTGTTGCTTCATCAGTTTACTCTACGAGTATGCTGTGTGGATGTTCAAATCATGATGATGTGCCACTACTGCGATTTTCAGCATAGGATAAGATTAGTGCTGCTATACATAAATCAGACGTTATGTAAGTTAGGGCGTCGGTATTTTTGGAATTTTGAGAAAGTATCGACGATGTCGCTTCCGGAAGGCTTGGCCCGTTTTATTCCTCCTGGAAATGATGAAATTCAGAACTTCATCAGCTCTGCGGCGCATCAGAGTGTTAGACCTTACAGTACCAACGAAGAGTACCTCTATGCCATGAAGGAAGACTTGGCGGAATGGTTTAAGGTTAGTGATTAGGCCTATCTTTTGTTGCCAAATTATTTTTTGATTTGTTTATGAACGGTGACACACATCCTAATGAACGCCATTGGTAGTCAGGATTTTGCCACCATCAACGTTAAAGCAGTTGTGGGCAATGTTATTCTGGCCATGAAATATATACAAAGTAAAAAACAACAATAAAATTTTCAGCTTTTCGGTATTAAATTAGAATAAGAATTAGAGCTAGAGAATTTTTTCCAAATTAGTTCAGAATCAGAATTACCCCATTCGCAAAAATGATAATTTTATGTGATTACTACAAATTCATTGTTTTATTTCATAGCTTGCTTACAAGTGCGAGTGTGGCATAGTGAAGGTAGTGAATTATACATTGTTGGCCCTGGTTGATCTCTAAGTCACTCATTACCGGTTTCCAGCGATTTGCCAACCTTGAAACTGTATACAATCTGGCCATGATTAAAAGGTTGCATCGAATATTATTAGTTATGCTGCTGTTCTTGGCGGAAAATTGCTAGATATAGTTCTACGATGTTTATGGAGTAGGCACAAAACTGTACATTGAAAGATTCAATGCCGTAACTCAGCCGTGTTTGTCTCCAGGAACTTTACGAAGTTGACATTCACGTCAACAACTTCATGGATTTTTTGGACGATGGTATATTACTATGTGAGCATGCTAATAGAGTCAACGATCAGGCCTCGGAATTCAGAGCTACTAACAAAGGCGATCCCATTCTGAAGAAGATAATCTTGCCTTCCAGAATGGTTCGGTACACACCCGTAAGTGATTCATTTTATATTTAATCCTGCTGAAGAATATTGCACGTTTTGTAACAAGCACTAAAAATACCAATGAAATTGATCCTGTGCTTATTTATAAGTAATTTGAGAGTGACATAAATTGTACACGAAGCAGTATTGTAATTTCGTTCTACAATGCACTATTCTTAGTCTAGGCATGAGTTCAGACACTTTATATTTGTAGCCTGTAGGGCAGTGTGTGAATAGGTTAAATGTTGAATCTATATATCTTTTTGTTGTTATCATCAGGGGCGACACGCTAGTACATTCTTCGCAAGGGACAATGTTGCGACTTTTATCGACTGGTGTCGAAAAGAGCTGTTGATATCGGAGGCGGTTATGTTCGAATCGAATGATCTGATTCTAAGAAAAAATGAAAAGAACTTCATCCTATGTCTCTTGGAGGTGTGTATGATAATTGCCTATCCCGGAAAGATGATTTGAAAGAATGTTTTATTGCTGCGTGTTTTGTTTGAAGATTTAGCCTGAATATCTGTCACCTTTGAATCATTAACAACTCCATATACCTGTAGAAGACTATCCTTACAAAGCTTGAAAATGAATAGTTGGTAATGCTTTATGAAGCTATGGATTTCCTGATATGGGGGTTGGTACCGCTGCATTATTTATGATGGATCCTAATGATAAAATGCTTTTTCTTACGCCATGTCTAATCCAAGCCAATTAATCTTGAGAAACTACTGCAATACTGATTTAAATTGAGATAAGTGATGTTGCTTCTTGAAACACTCGCACTGTAAGTTAATATATAAGAGTCAGTAAATTACGCAGATGTAGATATTATTTGTTCGGCACTGTTGTTTTTGATAGGGTTATGTTTTGAGTGTCAATTCATAGTTAGATAAATAGAATACAAGACCAACTGATGTCAATAAGATTCTAGCAGGGAATTAGTCCAATATAAATAAATAAGTAATTACATACAAATACTGGAATATGTCATGTTGTTAGTACTTTGCAGTTTTGCAGCAAATCTAATTCTTGGTTGGCTAACAGACACCCATCTGGCTTGGTAAGTCATGGACTGTCGCATTGAACCAACTCACCATACTAAAGAAAGTGGGTGATTAGAGAATTTTTTACCTCAACTAACATACTTTGAAAGTGCACATTTTCAAACGCAAATTGCCATCGTACAGTATGTTATGCATATGATAAGGGAAAGATTGTAGATACAGTAGTACCTTAGAAATACTATCATCAGATGCATAGTTGGCTATGGACACGGCAGAATTGCACCTTCACCATGATTGTATAACCGTCGTCCATCGTATTCCCTCTTTCCACAGCTACGAATACTTTCGTACCTATGTTTAATAAATCAAGGTAGACATGAATGTCTGTTCAGTAGTGGTATTTCATAAAACCAAGTACTCAACGTTACCTATCATTCCGTTATCACCACAGATGGCTAGGCGCGGGTCAAAGTTCGGAGTACCTGCTCCCGTCTTGATCCAAATGGAGGAAGACATCGACCAGGAGATCGAGCAGGATCTCCTCGAGGAACAGCAGCAAGAGCAGGCCTACGTAGAAGAAGAAGAAGCAATCGAAGCCCCAGTTCCGGTGGAACCGATTCGGGAACCCCCGAAACAGAAGGTCGCCTGCGATTTCAAGTCTTTGGACGAGATGGTATGTTCTTTTGCATTTGTAGGTCTGTCGTAGATGTTTCATTGATAAAAACTCCTACATTGCTGTAGATTTGCTCAGTCACTTGTGACTTTTGCTGGTGAAACTTGCACCATAATTAGGGATGTGTAACATGAAATCATAAGGCAATTCGAATCGGTCATCAAATATTGAATCGAACCTTATTGAACCCAGACTTTTTAATAACTGAAATAGTATTCTAGAACTCATTCGTGATAACGAACCTACATGTGCTATGCAATTGTACTGTATATTAGTTGCACACATCACTTACAAGTTTCAGAGGATCTTTGCACTTGTGTGTGATCGAGTCGCGAGAGGCAGTTAACGTGGTTATTATTAGCTATGAATCAAGACCACTTATCCTAGTGAGAATGGGCTATACAGCATACCTGCAATGTTATTTTTCGTGCTGATTCGTCATCAATAAATTGTTCCAATCGATTTCGAATTGTATTGACCAATCCTAAACATGGTGGTATGGTGGGTCTTGAAAACCATGTGAGTTGTGGCCTTGTTTAGATTAGCTTGCAGTTCACTGTGGGCAAAGTGCGATTTGTACGAGCTTTTCCGAGCCGCCACGAGGCCGTCATGTCCGTTGGAAATGAGTGACTTGAGACAGCGTCC
>ATSW01015929.1:0-10861 GCA_000444245.1 Botryllus schlosseri | reverse complement strand
GACCGGACTATGTATTCGGCGTCTGAGTATTGCTACGTTGATATTGAGCAGAGTGTAAAACGGGTTTCTATACGTGTTAGCGATATTACCCCATTAACAAGTTATACAGCCACGCACGGATTTGGTTTTTATGATACAATAAACATATGAAATCAATATTGACCCCGTACCCCTGCTAGATTTTTTGTATCAGACAACGATATCAACTTCATTGATTGGTTGAATAAGCACCATTCGCTGACTAGCCACATGACTGTAGCGTATTCGCCCTTGATATTGTGTGATTGCGGGTCAAGCTCCCAGCAAAAAGTCACTCAATATTCGAGCAAACTATTGTAACAAAGCAAGTAAAATTTTTGAGGTTGTCAAGGTGCATGCTCGTTTCGTGTTAATTTTTTTTTATGCTGCCAGCGCCATTCATATAGTGGCCCGCAGTTGAAATGCAATAAATTTCAACCAAAGATGTTATAATGAAGTGAAAATTGTAATATATGAAAAGGGTTCACACTGCAGAACCTGCCAACGTTCGTTTGCGAACGTGAACCTCTCTTTCTTATGAGAGATCCATGCTATTTATTGAGTACCATCAATACGTAATTCTGGCTCCACATGGCATGTCATAGCCTAACAAATTTTCATTACAATATTGGGGAATTAAATGAACCCACAACTGACAAGTCAGAAATGTGTAGGGGGCTATGCAACTGCGATAAATATAATCATTTTAGCCCGGATTTGTCGATAGTATATTGCTACGTTATAAAACGCCACCAGCATGAGGCTTTTGGACTTTTAATTGATGCATTGGGAGCGAAAATTGAATATCCATTCGTTATTTTGCTGCCGTGTTGCTGTACCGTGACCAATGTGCTCGTTCATCCGAAATGTGTATTCTGTATTGCATGGTACGATAAAGATACGAAAGTACGGTGCTATATTTCATAATAACGTACCAGTCCGGTAAGAAAATAAATCGTTTTACGAATTAGGATAAATTTTATCGTGCCGTACCAATTCCCTGCCAACGAATGGTAGTATAATAGGCATGAACAATTATGGAGCGGATGTACGACTTTCCCTTAAGTTGGAGATTATGCGTTTAAATCGGTGACATGACAGATCATACACTGAGTCGCACATAAGCCATACAAGATAAAACACAACCAGCTAAAACGTCATATGAAGTAAAAATTTGGTATCGAGGGACTAGACCGATGGAAACTTCATTGTCAATACTATGATGTAGAGTGGGACAACTAAAACATTTTCAGCTTTTCCGAATTAGATTAGAATTAGGATTATAGCTACACAGTGTTTTCCAAATTCAACTAGACTTAGAAATATAGCTACACGGTTTTTATAACTTAGATTCGAATTATCAGAATTATTAACTTCACGAAAACTTGGAGATTGAATTAAGTTCAGTTCGTATCAAATCAGAGTTCATTACCATCAGCATGAAAATGACGAATGTTTGTACATCAAGCTTGACTCGTTTTGCACTGTACAGTTCTCCTATAGCATACTCAGGAAAACTAGTAATTAGATTAGAATTAAAATTAGAGCAAAGGAACATTTTACGAATTGGATTGGAATTAGATTTCCGGCGTTTCGCTCTAATTACTCTAATTACACAATCAACATTATCTAGTTGTCAAAGTCTGCTATGAGGGCTCCTCTTTATTCTCAGAACGCTTGTGATTCCTGTGTTTTACGAGCACTCAATTGACAATAAGTTCTACCTGAAAGCCGTTCCTGCGGAACACCGGATCAACATAGCGAAACTGCGAGGATTACTGTCAGTCATAACTCTGCGAGAAGCGGTAAGGCTATGCCGCTCCAGGATCGACACGATCTTCGCCGACAAATATTTCAACGTCGGGGTAAGTCTGAATTAGATGTTTAAAATATAGAAGGTTTGATTTCAGTGTTGTCCTTGGCTGATTTCGCGTTACAAATGTTTCGACGGGTGAGAGAGAGGGAGAGAAAGAGAGATGAGAAAGAATTTTTAACCGCGCGACTACACCAAACCTTACTTAGGCTAATTTCATTTTGGTACAATCTGCCAATGTTCCCATTTCGATTTCTTCAGCGGAAGGAGATTGCGCTACTGATGAGAGTTTACATGCAAACCGGACTTTCCGGAGTTAAACTAATCGACGGGGTCGGGGACGAAGAGATTCGAGCAATATCAGAATACATATACGGTGAAAAGGGTTACACCAGAAACGGTACGTGTATGTAATTTGGTATAATACTATAGGAAAAACTGCCAAAATCCGAATTGCCAAGTCTAAGGTATACTTTGTATCACTTCATACGTCGTTTGGAAATCTATACCGACAGATATGCGGGCATGTTAGCGTCTTCAGACAGCGTGCGAAAATCCACGCCGTGATTATGAAGTGACTGCACACAGCGCGCTGGGGTCGGTATAGTGAACGTCGATATTCCGATTCGGCTGAGGGTTGTATAGGCTATATAATAAAGCAGGCAAATTTACCAGTCATTCCAAGGTTGGGTGGTTTTCACCTATTGTAATCTTATCTGGGATCAATTGGTAATATCATGGAAGATTTAGGGCTACTAGATGTGATCCAGTTGATCTATGCTGGAAGCCCAACAGCCAGCCACATCATGGATGGAGGATGTTTTGACAACGCAATCCGGCTCACCCCATCGATGCAGCTATCTATCGAAAAAATTGCCTTAACTGAGGATGAGCCTGGTGACATGAAGTCCTTCATGGAAAAGGCGGCTGATGGGGAAATGGGAGCCAGACACACCGAACCAGTAGTGCGAGGATTTGAGCGAAGGTTTGAAGAAACGTTCTATCGATTCGCAAAAACGGAAAGAACACCTGCACTTCGGGTGGAGTACCACTACTTGGCAGAAATGCCCAAGGTCTTTATCATGACTGAGTGACTCGCAGACCACAATGGGAATTTGTCCTGCATTGTTACCGAGATGCTTGACACCTGCAGGCCATCATCAGTGGTTCTCAAACTTATTTCCGCACGCCCCTTGATGATAGTCAAAAATTTCGCTCCCTCGCTTATCGTCACATCGAAAAATATTAAACATAGCAAGCAGAATGTTTGCATTCCCAATGCATTGTTTGGTGGCATGGGAGGTATATTATGGCTGTTGAGACACTTCACAAATACGGAATTCCAGTTTCATACTTTATTAAACATAGCCACGTGTAATGATAGCACGTCGCTGCAACACACGGATATTTTAACTCCTTCTATTACCCCACTAGAGCTTAGCTCAAACCTATCTGATCATAACCTAATTCAACAACCAATGACAGCTACACGCATTTAACAGTTACTATTCATTCGGGGACATTTTTTTATTAGCGCAAGGTTCGGCATCACTCAAAATCTATTATCAGTGTTTGGGTGGTAGGGCGGAATAATGACACGTGAAATCGAAATATCGGCCTCATTAGGATAAATGCCATTGGTGAAACTTGGAAGTTTCAGCATGAATTCAACTCATTCCGAAGTTCAATAAAAATCATTTCTCTCAAGCGGCTTCGCGCCTCCCCTCAGATGCTTTCACACCCCCTCAGTTTGAGAACCACTAGAACGTCTGTCTGTCCAACCGCCCACGAGAACCATATTGGTGAGCTGAGCAGAGGAAGCATGAGCAACTGCTTTTAAGGCCACAGATGTTGGGTGCTCACTCTAGGTCATCTGTCAGATGTCAACCGGAGAATAGAGGAGGACGTCAGACATGTACCCGTTCACAGAGACCTTACCAAGACACAGATGAAGCGAGATGCAGGGGCCATTGAACCTAAAATGGTTAGAGGAAATGAAGCCATTCGTCAACGATAAAGAAAAGGGGTTGATCGTGTATTCTTGAACTGGATTCACAAGTACGGGTGATGACGTAGTCGAAATGCCGAGGGGAAGCTGAAGTTAGGATGGCCATGCAGATCAACCTGGATGGAAAGTCAGTGACGTCGACCATGGTTGTCATATCCAAGGGGAAAGCCCTGTCATCGCTAAGAAAATGTCCTAAGGTCAACAAGTAAAACATTCACATTAACTAATTGAAGTTGTACAACCGACTGATCATCTTCACCCAGCGGGATATGGCAGTTGATACAAACTTACAGTACGAGTTCACTCCTTTCCCGTTGTCCCTGTCCAGCAACAAAGATCAGAAGATGAACAAGGCAGAATTTTCAAATGCAACCATGAAGGCCTGAACTGATCAACTTGACTTGACTAACCAACCATGCTGTACCCTTGTAATTGATGGCGAATGGCTTCTGTAGGCCTACATGGGGAAGTGGGAACAACGTCAGACATAACCGGCAATTGTCAGGAATTACCTGAGATACGTGCAGTATCTGGGCTGTTGCTTTCATAATGTCATTGTGGTCTTTGATGGTCACAGCAGCTCACCAAAAGATACTACATGTTCTCAAGGAAGACAGCGGCAGGAGTGATCAAACCAGAGACACTATACCCCTAATAGAGGGTGCAGATGCACAACGTTCACTCCGCGCGCACCTGCAGACCCGGGATTTGATTCTTTTACAGAACATGTCTCTGAACCTCAGCGATTACGGATGGACAATCGGCGTATATGGGTATGAGCCAGATCCAGTGCCGGAACCCAAGGCACCTGATGAGCTATTGCAGTTCACAAGCTGTAATTGTCAAAAAGATTGCAACAAGATGCAACTGCAAGAAGAATGGGGTCATGTGTATTTCGCCCTGCGGAGTATGTAAAGGCGTTACCTGCAAAACTGCAGTCACGATGATGTTGAGTCTGAAGAAGGCTTAGACAATCTCTGTTGAAATGTCTGACATTGTGCATGAGAAATAACACTTCAGTAAACTTAACTTGTGAAATAAAGTCTATTTTGCGCATACATATAGAAGTGGGTGTGACGTTTTTCACAAACCAGAGCCTGTAGTGAAATATAAGTGTTTACAATCAATGGAGAATTATGGAAAACCAATATTAAACCCGTCCTAAGTTACTTATAGGCGATAAATATACATTTTTTAATTTTTTAATTTTTTTTTTAATTCGTCAAATTTAACAGCTTTTTTTGGAAGTTTCCCACAAGAGTTGAACTTCAACATTTTAACACACGTTATTACACACCCTAACAAAGATATTGGTGAAGGAATTTTTTGGTAACAATATAGTTCACAGATTTTCATAAGTACTATACAGATAACCGCTAAAGTCACTATTGAGCTCTAAGGCTCACCAACACTCAACCATTTCTCGTGTTACAATGTGAACCGCCTGAAATAGCCCGTGTTGTACGGTAACTGAGTATCTGTTCGAAGGTTGTACCCATTTCTAATGTCGTTATAGTCATTTTACGTTAGCAACGTTGACTGTATAGACCAATCGTTCCCAACGTGGGCGATATCGCCCCCAGGGGGCGATTTGTCGGTCCAGGGGGGCGAGAATAGCCAAGGGGGCGATAGGGGGGCGAAAACGGACGAAGGGGGCGATAGGGGGGCGATGGCGCGTTGAAATGGCTATATTGGCGTCCATGACCGTAACTGCCACACCCAAACCCCCAATTGGGATGGGGGCCCGAGCTCGAAGGAGGCCCAAAATTTTTTTGTGAATTAACATTATTTATTTTGGAAATTTAGGCAACTTTTTCAAGAAATTTTCGCGCTACGCACCATTTCGTGGTCACATATTTCTTGCTTATTGGATACCCTTCCTCCAAGAAATAATACGCATGAGTTATAGAAATGGGCATCTCGGCGTCAGCCATTAACACACCATGACGCACCAAGACATATGTAGTTTCAGGCCATGTGACATGCGACTCCGAAAAGTGTGCCAGAACGAGAAAACCTTGGCGAAAAAGGACTGACTTTATGCTGACCGACTTCGATATATATTCGATATACATATATATTTAATTGTCCATAGGCGCCTAAATGGCTGGCGCCAAATGTTTCTGTCCTGGCAATCGGAACCCCACAACAAAATGCCATCTCGCAGAGAAATAAATAATTGCCAGTGCAGAAATACTAATTGGAAATCGTGTGCGTCGTTTAGTTTAGTACGTATGGGCGATTTGAATATCTTTCGACATAGCAGACAGGCCACGAAATGTCATCACTTAACGAACTCATTCTACCCACGGGTCCGCCCGAATATGTTCATTTGTTCAATTATTATTTACGGGCCATGCATTTTCCAAGACACCTTACTCAGTTTTACCGGTAAATCTGAATACATGAGCAGAGAGAGGATAAAAAAATTGACAGCAATATATATGCAATTCCGGATCATATTGACCGACGCAATCATGAATGATAGAAATTTTTCGCGCTTCGCGCGAATTAAGCCGTCTAACAATTTGTGTTGAGAAGTAGCGGTAAAGAGGTACCAGGGGGTTGGTCTGAGGGGTGCAGAAGTTTGCTTTATCGCCGTATGGATATGGGGGACAAGACCAACGTATTGGGGGGCTGACTAAGTGCTGTTACGGTCTTTTTGGAATCAAGTCGGAGAAATAACCTTTTTTGTTAGTCAACTCACCAAAATCTAGCTGGAAAAGTGTAATTTCGAGGTCGAGCCATAAAGTGGACCTTTTTTCTAAGTCATCTCGCCGGTGATTTCAGTCTGTATGGCCATTTTTCGGTTCCCAATATTTGGGGGGCGATGATCGGTGTGGAGTTTGAAAAGGGGGCGATGAGTCGAAAAAGGTTGGGAACCACTGCTGGTATAGACTATAGATACATCTTGCCATTTCGGCAGTATGCACTTTAAATTTAGAAGTGTTGTTCACAATATACGTTTTGACACTATTTCATTACTTTTTGACCTGACATTCCCTACTTCCACTTGAAGCAGTTTTGACATTTTTTGGGAATTGCTACTGCTACTTGTAATTGACTGGAAATTTCCGGCTTGACTTTTACTTCTACTAGATTAGCAACGCAAACTACTTTCACCATCTCTCCTTACTTCGCAGATTCTTTACGTAACCGACGATGGTGGCCAAAGAGCAAGTGGGGCAAGAGTTGGATTTATAATATCGTCGATAAAGGTATAACAAGCGTCTCTTAACTGTGAACTGCAACACGCCTACAACGTTTGCTAACTCCGCTTTCAGACAACCAACCAAACTTGCCGGTTCATCCGCAATCGGCACCCTCATCAAAAGTGTCCGACGCAAGGTCTAACTACGCATCAAATGCGAAATGCGCTCTGCACTGGTTCCCGTTCAGACAATACGGCTTCCCGCAATCGAAAATCAGTAAGTGCGTGTCGCTTCTCAGGTCGCAAAAATTCCCGTGATCCGGCTCCGTTTCAGCCACGAGCAAAGCCAGCGAACGCGTGGATCTGCGACATTTTACTGCCGACGATGGATGGAAGTTGTTCTCAGAGGTACTGCTGAACACGTGTGCGCCGGAGGCTGTCGGCGTTTGGTCCAAGAAGTTTCAGCATACATACCTGACTGCGGCGGGAGGAAATTACCTTGCATTTCATTGGAGATACGACACCGATGTGAGTAGAGTGGATATATTTGTATCGTGTATTAGGCCTAAAACTACATGATGATCGCGGGTACAATCGCTAGTGCACTATGCAAATACATCGGTGGAAAATACGGGCTCGTGTATCTATCAGATTTACACCATAGCGTAGGCACCATAGCGTAGGGTGCATATCAGGCTATCACCAGAAACGGAAACGACTCAAATGCACCTATAGTTTTGGAGATATATCTCAGGGGTGTAGCCCAATCAGTTTTCTTTGCGAGTGTCACAATTCTGTGACTTCTTGGTGTTGTTCACGAAAACAGATCCACTGCCTCCCTAGGACATATATACATAATAATTGGTGTATTTGACTCGTATTCACCCATTTGAATGGGTGTAAAAGCTAAACTCGGTACTGTAGAGAAATAGACAGAGGTGGTCAGTAACGAAGTACTTCAACTTTTTCGAACTACTCAAGTAGCTTTCTACTACTTGCGCTACTTACTCAAGTAATCCCAATTTCTCGCTACTTCTGTCTATTACGTAATATTTTGAGATCTACTTACTTACTTTCGCGATTTTCAGTTTGTCAAGTAGAAGTAGCATAATCATCCGATTAAAAAGACAGACTGAGGATACATTTTCCGCTTTACAAAAGTAGTATTTGTATTTCTCTTTTAATTCGTAGTATCAATACTTTGAATTCTAACTATAGTTCCAGTTCCTTCGTCTGGAGAACATACTTGTTGAAGCATAAAAGCAAATTACAGTATATAGCATTTTTACGATTCGCCATATCTTTTTATTAACTCATACTAATCGTGAAAAGTGTTAACACTGTATCCGATACAACTTCTCCTTGTTACTCTTCTACTAAACTACTGGCGTTGTAATACGGGGGACAGCGCCATGTCATGACATTTTCTAATACGGAGTGTTCGAGTAAACAAAAGATTATTATCGCATTTCCATAACAATACTGTCAATTGCATCCTATGATGGGGACGAATGCTTATGCTGTGGAAAATTTATACCTCCTGGGATGTATCAACATGAATCAAGCTCTCTGCACCTTTCACATTGCTCAACTCTCAGCTTTTGACAGTCCATGCGAACGTGTCATAACCGTTTTCAAAACAAATTACTTATTTACTTGAGTAGATGTAAAGCCAACCAATTCTACTTTTAGTTCAAGTAGTTTAGTTTACTTTTAAAAGTACTATTTCTCCTCATACTCGAGTAGATTTTTGAGTCGCTACTTCTACTTCTACTTGAATAGATTTCTTGACTACTTCGACCACCTCTGGCAATAGCTAGTGCCATTAATTGATTTGCACCATACGCTATGCATGGTTGCGGTTAAATACACGATTTCGGTTTAAAGTATGGTGGGTATCCTTTATATATATATAGCAATGGNGGTCTGCTTCAATTCATTTACCGTTTTAAAAAAATCATGAAATGGCAACTATATCGCCGCTAGAAATTTCACATGCAGTTGAATCATAGTCTCGGAAAGGAAATGCCAGGCTGATGCACACGACAACAATGTCGAATACGTATAGACACCTCCTATCTCACCAGCGGTAAATACAGTCGTATCGTGATAAAATCGCCAAAACAGGATTCTTTCCTTCGCAGGATTTCATGGGATACATCTGCAAGAACGGGGTTCGGCAAGAATTTTGTGAATCAGTGCGACAGGCCTCCAACTCATCGGCCATCGCAACTGCGATTTTGTCAAGAATATCTGAATTGGACCGTCGCTTCAAAGCGAAGATAGAATCGGTCTATGTAGCGGCTCCAGCAGCATTGGCCAATTTCACGCTGGAAATCGTGGGTTTATTCTCGAATGAGGATTTTGCGAGACGGACACTCCCCGACGACTTACCAATTCCGGCAATCGTCACATCAACGCAGTTGAAAGGGTTTGTGCTCCGCGAATATCGGTGAGTGATGTGATATTTCAGTTTTGATGTACATTGTACAGTTTGTACACTAAGAATGCATTCAAAGTTAATATCCTCTTTTATCTAATAGTTGTATAAGCCTTACATTATTACAATATTCGAAGAGCTTCTTGGAGGTACAGAACTTCAATATACAATTGAATAGTATATTCATATTGAAATGAACCCGAATATTTCATCTATTTGTAGTGTCGTAGTGTCAGTCGTGATAATACATGTTATTATAATTTCGAAAGTATGGTCCCCTATCTGTTAAAAGGCATGCGACCCCTCCGCCCAACTACTTAGTGCAACCACTTCAGACCTTTCACTTTGTGCTTCCACTCGTAGTAGTTTGAATATGTCTTGGAAATCTCAACAATACTATAGTTACTGGAGTGTTAGTAGAGAGTTTAATATATTTCCGACGAATATGCTATTAGGCGTAGCTAGCAGAATGAATGTTTTTTTTGTGGAATAGGAATTTGTTTTAAATAATGACATGACGGGATGACTATCGGTAGGACTATATCCGTTGTGACACAGTGGCATGAATGATGTCATAATATACATATCAAATATTTGAAGCAGTAACGGCAGATTGCGCCCTTGACTGCGCCTCCTGATTATACCAACACTTTTAAATGCGTGAGGTAAAATTGGTTTCTAGCTGATTATCACAACCATACAATCAGTGCCAAATGCGTTCATTCTATCGCATGTAATTCCACGCATTGCAATGCCGCGGGCGAAATGAAACCTCGCAAACCATGCTCAACACAAACAGTGACAAAATTGGCGAAACCATTCAACTTTTTTTTGTCACACGTTCCCACTCAGGGTTACCACAGCGGATCAGAGATTTGCCTGATAGTTTCGCTAAGTTTCACGCGGGGTGCCCTCCCTGGGGCAGCCCAACTCATTTTCTAATGCTTGGGCCTACGGTGATATGAATTTTGTGGATGGTTTTGTATGTGACAGTCGTCAATGCGGGTTGAACCCGCGCCTTAGGGATGGTGTGAACGCGTGGTTCACGTTCGCGTTCTGTGTGTGAACCTCGGAAATTTAGAGGTTCACGTTCACAAACGAACCTTGGTAGGTTCTGCACTGTGAACCTTTTTCATATATTACAATTACCACGTCATTATAACATATTTGGTTGAAACTTATTGTATTTCAACTGCGGGCCACTCCACGCATGTCGCTGGCAGCATAAAAAAGTAACACTAAACGAGCATGCACCATAGCAATCTCAAATATTTTACCTGATTTGTTACAAAGTTTGCTCGAAATATCCAGTTTTCTGTTTGTGAATATTTAGTGACTCTCAGCTGTAAGCTTGACCCGAAATCACACAACATCAAGAGCGAAATATACGCTACAGGTAGTCAGCTAATGACGCTTAGTCAACCAATTAAT
>ATSW01015925.1:0-10975 GCA_000444245.1 Botryllus schlosseri | reverse complement strand
AACTACAATTGCACTGTAGGTAATAAACAAAGAGCAGTGTCCCATTATTTGTATTCAAATTGACTAATATGAATTGAAAAAATGTACCAAAATATTTGCGCCGTCGACAATACCTATAAGGCGAGCAACACTTGGCAGGCAGGCACAATGAAATATTATAAAGAAATGTTGCATTTCAAAAAATGTGCACCGTCAATAATATCTATAAGCAATGTTCCCTCTAAGCTACTCACGTGTGCAAATGCGCAGTGCTGACATGGTCTCTGCGCACAGAAAATCCAAGTTGCGCACGAATAAATCCGAAGTTGACTTTTTTTACAGACGTTTACGCACTGTTGTCCAAGGGTCTGTGTAGTGAGTTGCTGAGTGTGCGCAAACTCGTCGAAAATTAGAGGGAACATTGCCTATAAGGCGAGGAACACTTGGCAGGCAGGCACAATGAAATATTATAAAGAAATGCTGCTTTTCAGAAAATGAGTATTCGGCTATTTACATAACTTGACAGGAAGGCACAATGAAATAATTGAACAAAGAAATATTGCATTACAGATGTCACTAATTCCTCAATTGTCCAAGTTCTAATCTATATTTTCCATTTTTATCGCATGCTCTTCAATACGCATTTCGAATTCTTGCTTTCTGAAATATCTTTTTTCGTCTCTCATATCTTTTCTTTCTTTGAGCTCCTCAATCTTGGACACCGTCAGTTTAATGCTCAGTTCATTGTTTTTCTGAATTAAAAGAAGTTCATATTGACTCTGCGATGAGGTAGTAACCTATGATTAAACTTGCGATGAGGTAGTAGCCTGTGATTAAACTAAAACTTGTATTAGGAAGCCAATCACAAAGAAATCATTTGGAAATTTTCCCTGCCTTGTTGGCTGATATTTTTTCCTCTAATGACTGATATCAATATCTGTTTCCAAGTGGGGTATCCATTCGATATGAGCGGTGAACCAATAATCGGTCAGTCTCTAGTCATTAAAATCTTGTAATTCTGCAACCAGCTGATCATAAAGTGCAGAATTGGTAGTTTTCAATGTATTGTATATGTATACTAGAGGCCGACTGATATTGGAGTTTTGGGCCGATACCGATAAAACCAATATCCAACCCCTTCACCGATAACCACTATAGCAGTGGTTCTCAACCTGGGGGGCGTGAAGGCATCTGAAGGGGGGCGCGAAGAAACGCTCAACTGAAATTTTTTTCGCGCTGTGCGCGATTTACCCCAAATTCACGCGTTTTCTCCATATATAGACCGAATTTCATATTTTCGATTACTCTCTTCAACAGTCATAACCTTCCATGCCATCAAACAATCTGTTGGGGTTGCTAGCATCCTGGTTGGATTTTGTGATATGACGATAAGGGGGGGGGTTTGGGGGCGCGAAATTTTTCACTATCATAAAGGGGGCGTGTCTCAAAAAAGGTGGACAACCACTGCACTATAGCCTATATTCAAATTGTGTGGAATACCTTAAAATGCGCATTTGAAAACCTTCGAAAAACCTATTTGAACAGCTTTACAGACAATGCTATACTTGGACAGGAAATAAACTAGAAAGGCTGTATCAGGACACCTGTAAAGTGTAATATATGCGAAATATATCAATATTCTCAGNCTAGTGGTCAAAGATTATAGTTTATGGACTTCCTATCACCATGCTNTGACCTCACGAAAACTGCCCATATNTATTCATTTTCAATGGCCGATACNAATAATTCTTTCAAAGAGTGATATCGAGTATATATTATCGGCAAAGCGATATAATCGGTCAGGCTCCATTGTATACCATCTTATATCAATTGTTACAGGATTGTAACTATGTGCATTGCACTGGTAATNAGCAATCTTTCAAGCAGTCAAACACCATTTCCAACTCTATCGTTCGCAGATACACTTCACTAGCAAACTCANTACAATGTGGTANTTTTTTACATAACAATAGTTGGGGCAGTGGAGCAAAAGTTTGCCAAACTGCAAGATTGTATATTTTGAAATATCAACCNGACATGAAATTCAAATGAGTTTAAGCTACATACCAGGTGNCAGATCGGCAGATCACTTGTCTTTGTCACGCATGTTGACTGCGATTCCATGTAGCTTGTTTCTGGAAAACATGTGGNTGTTTCAGTAGGATTTGAGGCTATACGTATGTTTACACGACACGTGCACAATGCACATGCATATTTGCTAGTATGGTGGCAAATACTGAAACCGATCATTTGGCGACTAGCAAAAAATCTCATTATNAAATCGCTGAATGTTCATGACAAAAACGTTTGATATCGTGAATGCATTCCCTTCAATACACCACTGGAAAAGAATTCGATATAATATACATCTACACTCGTACAATTGATATGTTAGCAAAAAGTAGTGATGAAAATAACGAGAAGAGTTGCCTCTGACACGAACGATCATCATCATGGGGAACACTTCTCAATGCGGTCAATATATCGAACAAGTTCTCATTACTCTCTCGCAATATAACTTACATGATTGATTTTCTGCAGTAACTACAGACAATACGGTGGAATCACTTTTAAAATGATGTTCAAGTGGCTGATCCTATGCTGGTATGACAGCTATAACCATTAATTTACTGATATGCGCCACATTATGGATATAATCAATGTCTACAAATTTACCTTGAAATAAATAGCACCATCACCGGTTCAGATACCATATCTTCAGTCACTCTTCCAATTGATGTTCTGAAGGCCTTAACTGGCATTTTCAGTTTGGGCACTTTCTCTTGTTTTGAAGCAACCTTCAATTACTGTTCTGTTCTTTTGCCATGTTTGGCGATGTAGCATTTCACGGCTTGGTTGATTGTATCCAATGCAAGAGAACGGCTGAACTCATTTATTACATAGTTTGTATGCAATTATCATTATCATTATACATTCTGCAATAAAATGATCATCAGTCAATAAGGAGAAGCACAATTGAGTACCGGTAACAAAATATCGTCAACATGCAATCTTCACTATCTTTATAACGAACCTCAGATAAGCAATTCCAATCTACAATGTCCTAACTATTACAAACCTCGCCAGATTTATATGCTTGTGTACCTTAATCGAGACTTTAATCCTGGTGGCGACCAGGATCAAGAAGCAGCAGTCTATACTCAGTCGGTTGTGGCAGAATCTTACTAATCTACCTTTCTGGTCCGCAGAAAATCCAGCAACGTGCAAAATCGCCAGATCTATTATTTGATCTATATTTTTGGCCTCCACCCTAAGAATTTCTGCTTGATTACGATACCTTTACTTGTTAAATGCATGTTCATTTTTCTTTTCGAATATGACAATTTTTGGGGCTTGCTTTTTCACCAACACCTTACCGAACAGATTTGCTATCGTGTATGGGGTTTGCACTGTGCAGTATATCGATCGGGGACGGGGACTATTAGTTGGAGTAAAATTATTTGCTCTAAATATCCGAAAACACCACTTGATAGTGTAGCCTACATTGCATGTGCAATTGTGCATGTGCATTGTGCAGTGCATGTACCAATATTAACGATCAAATTCAATCAACTACTGTAAAAAATTTGCGCGCTTCGCGTGAATTTTGGGCAGTTAAATCACGCAGGTTATAATCAGAACATTAATATTAGCGATTTAGGCTCCTTCGCAAATCGATCGCCTAAAACCGGAATCAGTTCGCTACGAAAAAAGGGTGCATTCGTGCGTCTATGAATCAGGGTTGTAACCAAGTCACAAGGCTCCGAGTCACAAGTCAATCTCACTTTTTTAGTTTTGACTCTAGTCAAGTCGAGTCATTTTCAATTCGCCACCGAGTTAAGTCCGAGTCCAAGTCATCGAGCAGAGGTTCGAGTCCGAGTCATGGTATTATGACTCGAGTCCGAGTCCAAGTCATTGTGTTGACTGCTTAGTGCTTAGTTTCCAGATAAAGTCTTGTTAAACCCACTGTTATAACAATGTTTGGTGATATCGAATGATTCGCATTTATAATATACTAATTTTCCTCACTTTTAATAGTTTCTGGTCGCATTTTCAAGTACCAGTACCAATGGACGAACTCCCAATAAGGGGTTATACTTTACTACTCTTCGAAATTACAATGGAACGTCTTGGCCGTCTGAATCTCGAGTCCTATGACTTGGTTCGAGTCATGCGTAAGTCGAGTCGAGTCATTTCGGTATTTTGAGAAAATGACTCGAGTCAAGTCGAGTAATCAGAAAATCGTGACTCGAGTCTGACTCGAGTCGAGTCATGATTCGAGTCATTACCACCCTGCTATAAATCTATGTATGTATAATAGTATATATAGGGTAGTGATGACATTGCCCGTTAAAGGATTGGCGTATCTGGAAGATTTCCCTCAGGGCGGAGTTCCTTTAAGTCATAAAAAAAATTCAAATTTTTTTCTGGCTACGCCCTTGCGCTGTGTGCTGGAATATATAATATTTAGTTGAAAACATTTTGTCGAGAAAACCCTTATCTAGTGTGACCGAATTGTGTAAAGGGTAATTTTGCTACCTAAAAGTACGCGCATGAAGCCTAAAATAAACATTTCGATGACATATATAGTAACCACTGCATTCGTGGAAAAACTGAATACATTGTCAGTGCATTTTGGATAATTACTTGATAAATATTGTTGGAATGAATGAACTTTGCAACAACTACTACACCATATATAATGTTTCACCATTTTTCTTGAGTGCCCAAAATGTCTCAGACAGTTGACCGCTTCTTCGCGGCCCCAGGTTGAGAACCACTGGTTTAGCGGCTTTAATCATTTAGTTGTCGTATTTGTATAGTATACGCTAGATCAGTGGTTCTCAACCGGGGGGCCACGAAGCATTTTCAGGGGGTCCGCGAAACCTTTTTGTAAAACGATTGATAACCTAATTTGTAATATAATTAAATTCGCGAAAGCATGATACAGTTTCGTTTGATAATTGCTAAAACTTCAGGACTCACATCATTAATGGTAGCCGGAGATAAAATATCATACAGTTCAAACTCATTTTAATTGCCAAATTGCCAATAGCCTATTGATACAAACATTTTGCTGTTTAGAGACGTTTCGTTGCCTCGCTGGGGACGTTTGAAATGGAAAATTTCTGACTTTTTTCCTCATCTATCCCAATAAAGGGATTGAAACCTCGCCCCGAAATCCATTTTCTACTGTGATATACATAACGACTATTCCAGAATAACTTCGAGATGAGATGCATGATAGAAATGACTAGGCTGGACGTTATATGTTAATTTAAAACCCTGTTTCTCAATTATGGTGCCATATATGTTGCGATCACAACAAAAGGTGTCTTTGGAAGCGTCACGCGGTAATACTACATTCCTCATCGTCTATTTTTGTGGGAATATTTTCGGCACTCATGATCGTTCATATCAAATCGAAGACGCGGATTCTCAAGACGATATACAGCTGTAAAAATCGCTTCGAAATAATATAAGTCTATACCCAATTTCTACATTTAGTATGATGCTATTTTCACGAAAAGTCATTTTGTGACTTGTTTCTCACTAGCCTAGAGTTAATATTTGCACAAAACAGATGACGGTTGCACGATAATTGAGCTAATTTTGAACGAAAACTTGTGGGGGTCCGCGGGGGTCCGTGACAGTCCAAAAGGGGTCCGCGAAGCCAAAATGGTTGAGAACCACTGCGCTAGATGGTGCATGTTTTAATACATTTCTTCGTCATGTCTAAGGAACATTCTGGATACAGCTGTCATAGGGTATTCTGTGTATACTATAAATAATAATCGGCCCAACGGACGTTCCCCACTGTGTTTACCAATCTTGTTGGTTCGTCAACAATCTTGTTCGTTCTATTACTGCATTGTATTGTCAACTGGATATATTTATCTCATATCAGGGTAAATTAGGCCACACAGTCAACCACATCAGTACGACGCAGTGCTCTCTAACACGGGCATAGTTACCACAAAAGAAATACTAATTTACAAAATAAGTACAAATACAACAAAAATTATCATGATCACCACTTTTATTCTATTTTGAACTATGAGTTGTGTACGATACCTGGCAACACTTCAGCGAGTAAAGAATCGATATTGGGGTCTGCTATAGCTAGACACGGTATTTGCTGGAATCTCCTCCTAAAGCTTGATCTTGTTCTTGTTGGGAAGCCCCATGTCGTTTTCTAAGCGTCTCGTTCTTGGCAGTGTCTGGGCTATTACAAGTCGAGGCATCATACGCATACCCTAATACCCCTTGATATCATCTAATTCAGAGGTCTCAAACACACGGCCCGCGCGTTATGCTATGTATCTCTTTGTCTTTTAGATTCAAGAACTTGAAACTCACCCTAAAACTACTATAAAAATCACTGAAATCTCAACAAACTTCACTATCACATCACTTTTAAAAGCTACCATGCTGTAGAACAGAGGTCTCAAACTCAAATGTGCTCGCGGGCCATTTCCCGGTTTTTGATGACGCCGCGGGCCGCAGCAACAATCTTAGGGATATTCAATGTATAATTTCAAAGTAGGCCTTATTTGAAGGGACCTTGCAGACAGGCATTCCACAAACATCGTGGCAAAGTAATTTACTATTGCATTATTCACTCTTGACACGAAAAAATAACACATTTTCAAATATTTCAATAAAATTGATTTTGTGCCGGGCATATTTTTTTTAATTAATGAGTTATAGACATCATACGAGAGCATGCCTCATGACATCGTAAAACTGTCGGGTTATAATATTGCAGCTAGTGGACATTTAACAGCCACAATTCTATGTAAAATATTTTCAAAATCGACTGAAGATTGATCTGATATCAGAGCATTTGAGCAGTGTAGCCTAATCCTGGTTTTATACAGTCGTGATAAGTATCGGCTGTTGTTACTGTTATTGCCAAAGTCAGCGTTAGATTTTGCCTTCGAATAATATTGGAATATATCAATAACCAATAACAACTTGAATACAATCATTATTGAGCCATAGTAATAGCATTGCTTCTTAACCTTTTTAGCGATCGTACCCCTTGTGCTTCCGATAAGAATTCTCGTAGCCCCTGTCCATTTACACCACAGTTTCTGATGGTACCGATATTAAAATCAGAAAGCCCATTCACACGAAATCGCGCGTAGCGCGGGAACTATTTTCCAGTTGAATCATTTGGCCAAGAAAATATTCCACAGCATATAGGCCTAATTCCACAATACATCTCGTACACCCTGATGTGGTGCTCCGTATCCCGATGCAGTCTACGGACACGGTTAAGAACCCCTGGAATTGAAATGTCCAATCGGCGAAGAATTCATTGATGTTACAGCTGTACAGCGTACTACTGCCTTACTCGCCAACGATAATAACATGGATAAAGAGAACAAACAACACCTAGCATATATTCAACTATACGTCACGGGGGTCAAAGAATCCCATTAGCTGCCATACTGACCTGATTAGATAGCTATACCCCACGCAAGGCAAGCTACAACCTTTTGATATATTACTATTCCCCATGACAGTATCATAGATTGTTGTGACCGTAGGATTACCAACCAAGTCACCGTTCCGAATCGCAAGTCCTTCTCTGATTTTAACGTTTGTCCCGACTCAACTCGAGTAATTTTAATTTAATCACCCAGTCAATCCGAAATCGAGTAACGAAAAGGTCTCATCAAACCAAATGACAAATTTCAGTCACGAATTATCAACGGGTCATGTCTTATCATTATAAACTAGAAATGATAGTGATGTGATGTGAATGATAGTGAAAGTATTGCAGCAAACAATACGTTCATATTGTTAAGTTTATTCCACTGGAAGCTTTTCGACTGGCTCTCTTCAGCAGTGAACGCCAGTAAATGAGGTTAACCACGTGCGAAATATAGAAAGAATTTTGTCGTTGTGACGTACTAATGACAAGTACACAAGTCGCCAGAAGAAACATCTCTACACGCTGGGAATCTTCGTTAGTGTTGTTTTGTCATTCGGCTGTATTACAGCTGATTTTGTGGGTGCTGCACCGTAACCGTGCGCTGCTTACTGCCGTTCGCGACTTGTGTACTTGTGATTATTACGTCACAAGGACAAAATTCTTTCTATATTTCGAACTTGGTTAACCTCATTTACTGGCGTTCACTGCTGAAGAGAGCCAGTCGAAAAGCTTCCAGTGGAATAAACTTAACAATATGAACGTATTGTTTGCTGCAATATTGAAGTTCTGTACTTCGAAAAGCCTATTGATAGTGAAAGTGATGTGATAGTGAAGTTTGTTGAGATTTCGGTTGTTTTATAGTAGTTTTAGCGTGAGCTTAAGTTCTTCGATATAAAAAAGATAAACGGCACTTCAATATATTGGTGAATACTTGAAATTCCAAAATGCCGTCGCGGGCCGCACAAAATGGTCTCGCGGGCCGCATGCGGCCCGCGGGCCGCGTGTTTGAGACCTCTGCTGTAGAAGATCAGCTATTACGTCACATTTCTAGTGCATGGTGATAAAACATGACCCGTTGATGATCCGTGACTGAAAATTGTGATTTGGTTTGGTGCGACCTTTCGTACATTATACTATATTTCGGATTGACTGGGTGATTAAATAAAAATGACTCGAGTCGAGTCGGTTCAAGCGATAATATCAGAGAAGGACTTGCGACTCGCAACGGTGACTTGGTAATACTAAGGACGCAACAATCTATGAAACTGTCACGGGGCATAGTAATACATCAAGAGGTCGTAGCTTGCGTTGCTTAGGGTATATAGATAGCTATCTGATCAAGACAGGCTGGCAACCATTTGCATTGTGCTGCCCCCGTGACGTAGGCCTATAGTTGGTTACATGCTGTTTTTTTTTGTTCTCTTTAGCCATGTTATTATCGGTGGCGAGTAAGGTATTAAATAGTACGCTCCACAGCTGTAACACCAATGCATTCTTTGGCGATTGGACATTTCTGTTCCAGGGTTCTTAACCAGGGTCCGTAGACCCCATCGGGGTACGAAGAACCACATCAGGGGGTACGAAATGCATTGTGGAATTAGGCCTATATGCTGTGGATTGTTTTCTTGGGCCAATTTATTCTGATATCAGATCAATCTTCAGTAGATTTGAAAATATTCTACATAAAATCGTGGCACGTCAAAGGTCCAATAGCTGCAATATTATAACCCGACAGTTTTACGATGTCATGATGCATCGTCTCACACGATGTCTATAAGTCATTATTTTAACAAATTATGCCCGGCACAAAAACAATTTTATTCAAATATTTGAAACTGTGATTTTTTCCGTATCAAGCGTGAATAGTACAATAGTGAATTACATTTCCACGATGTTTGTGTAATGCTGTCTGCATAGGTCCCGTTAAGTAAGGCCTACTTGGAAATCATACATTGAATATCCGTATTATTGATGCTGCGGCCCGCGGCGTCATCAAAAAGTAGAAAATCGGCCCGCGAGCACATTTGAGTTTGAGACCTCTGATCTAATTCGTTCTCCATGGAATCCCATTACCATCGCCGAAGCCGCATCAACTAGTGATTAATGGTGATGTTGGGAAAAGGAGAATCTCTCTCAAGAGAAGAGCTTAAAACAGCAAAAACTATATTTTTAACTGAAATCAATTTCCGCATTTCAAAATGCTTTACTAAGCGTTCTTCCGAAATCTTAAATCAGGTCGCAGACCGCGTGTTGGTGTCCACTCTTATAGGCAATATTGTTTCTGCGTACGGATGATTTTGTAATACTTCCTTGAGCGGGAATAAATGTTATGTGTTCATTGATTGTGTTGTCAGATATTTCAAATTGAGCGTTAATCACTAAGCCATAATGGAAATATATTGGAATCGGCCAAACGTACTAGAAACAAATTTGCTTCATGAGGAGCACACGATTCCAAGTTGATATTTCTATATTGGGTGCATCATTTTCCTTTGTTGACGTAATGGAGAAGGAGCTGGAACCGGAGTGGTGATGTCAATGAGCTCCTTCGCTGGAGCAATGGATCATTTAAACCAGGGGTCCTTAAAGTATGGGCCACGACCGAAACATAGGGTTACCATACGTCCTCTTTTAAGAGGATTTGTCCTATTTTTTGACGTTTTTGAAAGCGTACTCGGAGGACGTCCTTTTGTCCTCTTTTATGAGATTGTGTCCTCTTTTTTGAGAATTAAGGTGAAATTTACAGCCAAAATCGACTGAGATGCCGTAAATAAGCACCGAAGTAACGCTCAGACGGGTATTTCAGGAGCTGAGCCGGAGATGACCTTTTTTTAGTCAACCACCCGAAAATGTGAAGGGATAAACTGTATTTTGAGCACCGAGCGAGAAAGTTGACCTTTTTTTTATTCTTAGTCAACCGACTACGCAGTGAGATAAATTTAGCATATTTGCAGGATTTTCCACCGGTTTTGCAAGTCTGAAAAGTCTGAAAAAGTGTCCTCTTTTCAGATTTCCAAAATATGGTAACCCTACCGAAACATGGGTTGCGAATGATATAAATTTGGTTCGCTACAGCACCAGGCGACCTTTAAATATGCAAGTTCTGAGACACGCATAAAAGTGTTACGACAATATGACTCGATCTAAAGAATGTCCCGACTAATCGACTGTTTCATATCGGTTTACTATACGCACCGAAATCGCTAGTGTTCATGTTATGAACAGTGTCTGGAATTTGCTAAGGTCGCGCCAAGCGCGAAATTTTTTTCAAATATTTCGTCATTAATATTAGTAGTTTCGCCTGTTACTATCAAATATTTAACCTTTCTCAGCCGATGTGATCAGATTTACCGGTAAAATTGATGAATGAAGTGTTTTCGAAAATTTAAGGCAAGTTATGCATGATGGTGATGATGGGCCAATTTTCATTAGTCACTTTGTTGCATGATGTTATTTCTTGACCTCCCATCAGGATTGTCGGTATAATGGAAATATATTGGAATCGGCCAAACGTACTAGAAACAAATTTGCTTCATGAGGAGCACACGATTC
>ATSW01015924.1:0-10843 GCA_000444245.1 Botryllus schlosseri | reverse complement strand
GTCTCAGGTATTGGCGGCTCACTTGAGCCTATTTCACTTGACTGGTGTTCGGCTGAACTACGGAGTGAAAGCCCCAGCAACTATAAAAGGTGATGCGCAAATTTCTTCCCAGCTCTTAATAACGGGAAATATTAGAATTATGGATTCCGTTGGTGACGGGCATAATATACCCGAGAAGACTCGATATTTATGCCACTGGTAGATTGAAAACTGATCACGGTATATATAACATGTAGCTTGTGGGACCTAAACGTGATTGAAACTCATCTTTAAACCTACGCAAGAGGCTGATTGTGACTTCCCCTTCGTGATTTGGATAGTTGGCTCATCAATATAGCCTCACTTCGTTATGGTTAAGTACATGCGTAAATAAAGATTATACAATCCACTCGTGTTGACGATTTTACGCGCATAATAATCTTGTCGACGAGTCCGGGAGTGCTACTAATTAGCAACTCTCTGATCTGTCATATATAATTAAATACCATCGCCTATCAACGCGTATTTAGTATCCTCAACGACGATTTGTGCAAGTCACAATGTCCGAGTTTTTATGGAGTATGTGATATAATAACGGCATTTTCAGGTGCTTCCAACCTTTTGTCTTATACAACACGTATCTTCTGATGGTTATGTTCAAGTGTTGGCGGAAATCAATAACCCATGTACCCACGCGTTGCACATGTTTGCGGACATTCGATATCATTTAGTTTCGCGACGTAACTCTTTAATCATTCCTCACACACCTTACGGCATTGGCTCCGAGTCATCGAGATACAGGAGCCAACTCATTCTAGGTACGAGGCTCGACAGTTAGACTAGAGATGAAGCTAGGCCATACGTGATGATACATCTACCGTGTCAGGCGTAATGCAGATGCGATTGTGTACGCCGACCGATAGTATAGTGCACACCGGGCCCATTGTATATGTGATTCATCAAGCCAGCGGAACTAGGTTTGTTGGAGACGTGGCAAATCGCGCAGCGAGCCCGCGGCAATTGATGACGCTGGTCGACCTCATTTCCGTTTTCTGGCCCAAACAATGACTATTAAGTCCATTTCCGTACGCTGATCACGAATACGAAGTCACCCCCTGCCATTACGTAATTAGTTACTAAATTTTTATTCGACTTTTCTGAGGAGAAAAAAAAATTGTGTCCTGATGAGTGAATCCCGACAGCAATTTCGGAATCAGCATCATCAATTTAGGTAAACTCAATTATTCGTTCCTAAACATCAAAACAAGCCGAAAAAAATCGACCAGAGCGATCCGATTTCGCAATCTTCTCAGCTGGAGATCCCGTCACTGTCGCAGTTACATTGTGCATTGCAAAGTGCACTGACGATCACGCTAATCGGCAACATGCCACTCCCCAATCAGACGCGCGCAACACCGATCATGCGTCCTATCTAACTGCAATCGGGTGCCTGCGCCCGAGCGGCAATTGCGAAAGCACGGGGCTCCGCATTTCAAAAGGCGGGGATTTCGGGCCCCAACCCTTCTCTGACTACGGGCTTGTTGTTCATCAAACTTATTATCTTCGCCCTAAGTAGAATACATATCTTTGTGAAATTGTCCTAAAGGCCGGTTATTTTGAAAGTACGTTCGAACACTGTGCCTATTTCTGGCGTCATGGGTCATTTTGTCAGTCGCAAGGGCCCAACTATATTTTACGCTCAGAACTCCGGTCCATAACCCCGCGTTTACTTCTCTCGGCCCCCGCCTAATACTATCGAGAAATATCTTTATTACTTATCTCTCTATTAACAGTATATAGTTTGTCCTGCCACGCGATTTTTGGTTATTTCGTCGTGCAACACCTCTAAAATATTTTTTAGACCCGTTATTGCAGTACCTTTTGTAAATAACATATATTAATAGGAATACGACAGACATGCATACTGACTTTGGATCAGTTCGCCATTTACGGTGTTCTGCGATGTGCTGTGTTCATTGAAAATCGTCATCTTTAGTTCTGTGTTTCCTGATCCGATCGGCAGAGCTTGTCTGTTGGTAGTTGACGACAAGATCGCCGTATTGTCCCTCGGATCAATTGTTGTTGGTCCAGATGTGCCATCTCCTGATGAAATTGAAGTGGTTATTCTGGTACTTACCTTTTGATCATGCTGTTGGATTTGGCGATCCGGCCTGGTGATGGAGAGGTGTGTATTCGTCGCATAATACGGATCTGTTTCGATTGTTCTTCCAGCCCGCTTTGTTTCCATCACATCTACGCGGCGTTGCATTGATATTGTGCGTCGATGATTTACGCGCAATGGTTGCGTATAGGGCTTGGTTTTTAGGTTAGTTTCTAACGTCTCTAGTAGTCGTTTTTAAGGCATTTTTTTTTACACTTACTTTTTCGCACCAATAGTCCGTGCTCCCTTAGAAACCGTACACAATCACCTACGTTGGGCAACGCTCCCGCTTGAATTGATCGCAATACGTTGTATGTCCTTCCATGAACGCTTACGTAAGCTAAATGGTAGGGCATGTGCAGGTTTTCGCTTTTCGGGTATCTGCTGTTTCTTGTGGGGAAACGCCATTTTTTTTTTCAACAGCGCGTCGCTAGACGGTTCTCTCCTAACTGTTTCCGTGCTATGGTTAGGCAGGGCGGATAATTTACTTGCTCCATATGAGATCTAGTGAATTTAAAAACCATCATTTCAATGTTCATGTACAGCACACATCTTATTAAAGTGAAACATTCAGACTCCTATCGCACACCCACAATTCAGTGTTCCACACTGGCGTCGTCTATATTTACGGCGCTTACTACACTTGAACCAATACTACTTCTAAAAGTGGAACATGTATTTTATGCCTTTAGTCCAGAAACGTTCAAAGGTGGTATGCTAAAATAGCTCTAAAACTAAAAAATAGTCAGAGTCCACGTTTCCAAATTAGGACACGCCATGGACATGCTAGATTACGATATGAAAAGTAAATGCTAGATTGCGAAACATCAGTTTCAAACGTTGTGTTGAGCCATATATACTGTGATGAAATATTTCATATGGGTGAAGGGCGACAATGTGGTGTGAACGTAACCACTAGGGATGGTGTGAACCTCTGAAAGGTTCAGGTTCGTGTGAACGCGAACCTTTTTGAAAGGTTCTGTGTGAACACGAACGTGAACCTCGTGACGTCACGTGACGTCATTTTGCTAATTTCATCTCTATCTTTCAATGAAGCGATAACCTATATCAATGTACACGATACTTAGCGACGACTCGGGCCACATAAGGCCACAATGCTGAAGTACATATTTGTTTTAAACGCCGCTAAATGTATCAACTGAGGCAATCAAAGGACATAATACTCCCATAAAATCAATATCTTCCGTCGCTTTGCCAACAATTTCGACGAGGACTTACGAAGAAATATAAGCTTACGCCTTGAAGGTCTAGGCCAGACCGGACGATGTATTCGGCGTCTGGGTATTACTACATTGATATTGAGCAGAGTGTAAAACGGGTTTCTATACTTGCTACAGATATTACCCCATTAGCAAGTTCTACAGCAGTAGCCAACACCTCAATCGCACGGATTTGGTTTTAATGATACAGTAAAGATATGAATTTAAGATTGACCCCGTACGCCTGCTAGATTTTTTGCATCAGAAAACGATATCAATCGCATTGATTGGTTGAATAAGCATCATTCGCTGACCACGTATTTGGCTCGTGAAGTTGTATGATTGATGCTCAAGCTCACAGCAGAGTGTCAATAAATATCCACAAACGGAAAGCTGGATATTTCGAGCAAACTATTGTAACAAAGCAAGTAAAACTTTTGAGATTGTCAAGGTGCATGTTCGTTTAGTGTTGATTTTTAATGATGCCAGCGCCATACATAGAGTGGCCCGCAGTTGAAATATAATAAATTTGAACCAAAGATGTTACAATGGAGTGAAAATTGTAATCTATGAAAAGGTTCACAGTGCAGAACCTACCGAGGTTCTGTTGTGAACGCGAACCTCCAAATTTCCGAGGTTCACACACAGAACACGAACGTGAACCTCGCGTTCACACCATCCCTAGTAACCACGCCAACCCGCTACCGAAATTATATTCACCGATACTTTCGTGAAATCATACTGGTTATTGCGTATCCACTACGCGCGACGAAAATTCTTGGCTTTACTCAACTTTTATGAAAATTAAATGTTGATACTGCGTGAAAACAGCCCCGAAATTTCACAGGCTATCTTCCTGGTTAAAAGAATGAACTACTTCTACTTGACAAACTGAACATAGCGAAAAGTAAGTAAGTAGGTCACAAAATATTACGAATTAGAAGTAGAAGTAGCAAAAATCAGATCTACTTGAGTAAGTACCAGAAGTAGAGGAAAACTACTTGAGTACTTCGAAAAAGTAGAAGTACTTCGTTACTGACCACCTCTGATCTCGATCAAGTATACATAGCGATTATTATGCAATGTACAAATAATAAAATCATCTCTTGATTATCATAAGGAATGGTGCAACTTCATGTTTACCAATCAGAAATCCGTCAGCTATTTTGTTTTGTCCCTTAGGCTATGTATGACCGACTGTCAGAGTAATTCCACGCTTTGTCCGAGTCCTTTTGGAGCCAAGTTGTTTGTTATTGACAAACTATCCCAATTATTTTCCAATGTTAGTCACCGCAGGCATTCATTTAAAAAGCATTTTGCTCAGTTCCAGTGTTAAATCAGTTTCCAATGGGGATGCCAACAATGCAGCTCCTATCGAGTGGTTTATTGAATTTGAAGGCATCGGTTGGAAATCTTGCCTTTTGATGGCGTGGCTATATTATGTTCATACACATTGTGGACTCAATGGAGATTCCGTGGGGATGGCAACCAATTGAACAGAAATCTAGTTCCCGTTTCGCCATGTGAACACCTTTTGCCCTTATATACTGAGTTCCATCGCAGTCGCTCGGAGAACCGTCCTGGAACACTATGTAGAACTATGCACAACTGTTGCAACGATACATTCCTTTTCAGCATGTATTCATTCGCCTTTTTCATATATGCTACTGTCTCAGACAACGTAATAGCATATACGATAGCAAAGCAGGATGGATTGCTATCCATCTATTACTTTGTTGCTGTTGTATCTTTTCCTGACGAATGGAAGAATAATTGCTCAACGTCGTAGGGCCAAGCATGATTATGGTCGCCGAGTTCGAAGAGTCATGTGGGGCACATCGTAAGTGCACCAACATGATTATTTCATCAGAATGGCAGCATGGCCGCAACAAGTTACACAAACATATATAAATGTGACAATGTTGATTGTTCTTTAAAGTGATAATTCCGGATATTAATCGGCATGCTCTATGGTTATCGTAAAAGATTTAGTCTTTGGTCACTTAATGGCCGAGAGACCTTCCTCGCACTAACACGCCAAGGCAAGGGATCGAAATTCTTCTTTTCTGAATTCTTTGAGTCAAGGTGCCATTTTAACAGGCTGGGATTCGTGGTCGTGTTGAATCGAGAGTTGCATTTAAAACAAAAATCTATTTAAAACAGACATGTCTAAAACAAGGTCCTTGTTTAAAATATATTTTTATTCAAGCCACTACGTTACTAATGTTCGATTGTGGCGTCATAGCGGGTTTACCTTGTTAATTGAATATATAGGGTGAACGTGCTCCTTTGACGAAATATCTACGTAGTATAGCTGTTGAGCCGACTATTTTCAGAGTTCCAGCCATCAAAATATATATCCGCTGGCTGTAGCAGGTGGTAATCGTCCGTAGGCTCATGCAAAATGTTTTTGGAAAGTATTTACACAATCTTATTCGATTGCCATGTATCCATACTTAATGTATTCTGGATTATACTGTCGTTTCGACATCGTTAAAATTTATCGATGTTGCTGTACTGATGCATTAGTATGCTTACCAGATAGCTAGAAAATGTGCCTTACTTTCTACACTGGTGCATTATAGTATACGTTAGCCCTAGTAGCCAAGCTATAGCCAATATCACCGGATGCTTGGTTCTCTTTATTGTAAATCCAGTGTGGCTGAATGGTGCCTTCGTGACATTGCTGTACAACTATAGTAATTGTGCATCGTGTGTATTTATAGTGGTTTAATCCAAAGTGCAGAAAATGATAGAGTGAATACAATTAACAATAGTCAATCCGCTGGCGTACCACCTTAAATGTCTCGCGTACCACCAGTGGTACGCGTACCGCACCATGAGAACCACTGCTCTGGTCTATGTTTTTAATTGTTTGCATGACGATTCAAGGATCCTGCCCTGCGGTCAAGAATAGCAAATAATGTAAGTGTGTAAAACAATAATAGCTGTCTAATCATTATTAATAACTTGCCCTTGAGAAGGAGTGACTTTGCATCAACAATCATCCTAATGTCATTACCCTAGTCAGATTTGATGAGAAAACCATCAGGTTTCCACGATAAATTCTGTATTTTATATGAATCTGCAGGGCAAAGAAAGTAGATTGATTATGGGGATCGGGAATCGCTGCGTCCTGCGTGTATACTGTTGTTGTAGCGAATGGAAATTTTCGCACTTTTTCCGCATACGCGTATGTAATTAATTCATGAAATAATTTAACCGCATTCACATCAGTTTTATGGCATGTTTATTGTGCCAACAGGCAATTTATTGTATTTGATAAACAACCACATAGCTGAAAAACACATTTCCTCTCGAAAGTATACGGTGATTGACGTTATCGATCAAAAGTTATGAATGAGCACTGAGCAGCTCTTCCTATTAACATATGTTGCTATTTGTTCCCGTCAGTGTGGTACTCAATAGCAGAATCGTTTGATGAATAAACCTCTCAGCTTTAAAATATCTAAATAGTGGAATAATGTGAACCCACACTTGTTTTTATTTCATATTTTCGTGATCCGAACATTACAAACTTCGCAATAAACATACGTTATATTATATTTCGCAACTGTCAGCGGAACGAACCTGAAATGTATGGATAAGATTAGTACACGGGTTGAAGAAAATAGCAATGCTATACTCTTACCCTCCGGCAGCGTTGTTCATTCGAAACGACGAAGAGACTGTGTCTGCTGCTCTCTCACTAAATCGTTCTGTTGGACAGGAATAATGACGTTATAGCCTAGAATGGTATCTAGAACTACGTGCCAAACATAATATAAGCAAAGAGTATGTGTTCACACGCGTGTACGACCCATGATATACGGATGTGAATATGCAATTATACATCCGAGGTACGCCAAACCAAAACGTACCTCAGACTTATACCGCAGTATCAATCAAGTACAACATCTTCATCCAAATGATGCTTGCACATAAGGACATAAGAAGATATGCACATGGGCACGTTGGATTTATAAATGAAATATTATTATGCGTTAGATTCTATTGTCGTGTCGTTCTTTTTTAAATATAAAAACATAAGATTCAAGTTACGCAGCATATTCTTCAACCTGTGCAAGCTCCATTTCTTTATCGTATCCTGCTTTTATACCGATGTCTCCCCATCCGGGGAATCCTGCTTGACGGCGTCTGCGTCTTAAATAAATAACGGTATATAAGACTTTGGATCACCGGTATGACTTAATAGTACCATGTCGTGCCTACAGGTAGAACACCCGCACAGTCTTTCGGCTGGTACAGGAAACTCGACGAACAACCTTCAACTATTATATGCGATACAGTCTTCCTTTAGGGCCGCATTGCTGTAATGTTGATTTTTCACAAACCAGCTTTCCAATGAACGCACGTACATAGGGAGTATGAATAGCATAGTGAAATGAGGTAATATTCAAGCAAGTTTAGATTAGAGGATTTATTTGCTTATGCAACAATATATATCATCGTGGACTTGATTATATAAATTTGTACATATCGATGCCCATATTAGCATACCTAGAGCATTTTCTCGCTCTTGAGGACCAGCCGCCACAACAACTAGCAGGCTCAGGTAATACTACCAAAACAGCGAAGAGTAGACAAATAGCTTGAGAAGTATTCATAATTGCAATTGGAACCTAACAGTTAATATCACTATATTTTTTCTCAAATAAAAGTGAAGAATATGTTAGAGTGTCGCATGTGGCCCTAATCAAGGTATATGCACATTCATCTTGAAATGGCTGCACCTACACATGAACGTAAATACCAAAGATACTGGACTTTTTTAAGGAATTTGTAAGTTAAGTTAAAATTATTTATAAAGGCAAATCCTCCTCAACATTATCTGTACAATAGTGTATTATACTGCACTTCCTCAGCTATATGCATGGCTTGTATTCAATTATACCATTATAAGTATAGAAACCGCAACTCTTCCGCTAACAACAAGAAGTTAGAAGCAATATCCAATCGAAACACGACATCGCTCTCGATACTGCTAGGAGATTACAGCTGAATTCAATTAAAATGGTTGTTGTTCACCGCGATGATTCAATTTCTATCGGAATTATATTCCAGAAAACAATATATAAGGACTGGGAATATACATGGCCTACCATCGTGAGTATCCCCTATCCGTGACAAAACGATTAACATGAAACGGTAAGGCTATCACAAGACGATTAGTAGACCCTATCATGTAAGTAAACCGTCATGTATACAATGTTTCCAAGCATACCGTTAAACGTGAAACCGCTCAGTCTCGCACAGGATGTGCTATATAACAGTTTCTGTGTCATGCATGTACTTGCTATTATGAATTCACAATAGCATACATGTCAGGGAGGATCACGTTCTCAATTTGGATCCTTACAGTGTTGAAGACGGACCGGACCTCATCTGTCTCAGTATTGACTGCGATTAATTTTACCAAAACCAAACATACTATTGTTGATTTGACCAGAATAACAATAAATTCATATCGCTTGTTGCTTTTGATAGTATTTCGTTACCTAATTTTGTGTATAGTTATACCTCATACAAGTGATACAACATTAAGACTGTTATTAATTCATGGGAGATGTAAAGGACCTATCAAAATAAATATAAAATAGTTTAGTAACACTGGTCTAGGTGTTTGTTCATCGTGGAAACGGAAAAGAAATATTTACATTTTTGTCAACCACCAAACCGAAAAAGGCCTAAGTTTAATAAAAATATTTTGCACGATTCGATTGTTTGGTAGTAAGGTGTTGCTGGAGTGTCCACACTCCACATATCGGCGTATAGCTGAGATGTGCTGTCTGTATGATTTGAATCTAAGGCTACAAACATTATTGAATATGGAAGCACACAAAGAGGAGATCTTAACAACATTGCCTATTTGGAATTCAGTATTTGCTCTGGCGGAGTTTATACGATTAGGAGTAATGATTTGATATGTCTGCAATCAGAATATAGGGCTTCCTGCAAATCGTAAGGCATCAGCTACACAACAAAATCACGGGCGACAAATAGCAAGATACACTATGCTAATAGAATGAATGTCACATCTTTGAATCTGCATGTATCAAAGAAACCGACCACCAAATGCGAAATGATTTAGAACCTCAAGCAAGTCATTCATTGCTGTCAAATTAATTTTGGGTTTAGATTTTCATCGCCTCTTTTGCAGTGTACTTGTGCGTCAAGGATTGTTATGCGGATGTATATTGATTGTGTCACTGACACGACGTAGATGCTAGGACACATTCATACCATCCCATCTGCGATGACGCAAAATACAAATCTTACTTAAAATCAGCGGCCTCTTTGCATTAGCATTTTAGCTCTTAAGTTTTGTCTTAGCAGCAAGTAAATCATGAATCACTACGTAGTTGTGACGATTGTGGCTTTGTGCATTAGCCAATGGTTATCTGCCAGCGACAGTTTTTGCCGATTTCGAAGATCCAAAGGGGAAGGCGGATGGACATGTTTCTGGTAAGTAGTGCGTATGCTTTATTTTACCGGTATTGCAACGGTATTGACTATTACAATTGGTGTTTTGGCTTCATGCTGAATGTTGACTCGTAGCCGTTGTGGTCAGGAATTACGATAATGCCAATGCTCCATCGCACTAGAAAATTTGTTTTTGTCCTCGTTATTACAAAACAGAATGGTGTCAATACCAGCTGTACCCGCTGTAACATATATGNANGTCTTANACTCGTNAATATAAGACGCTATTCAACAGGGACCGTGCATTTTACGACAGAGNGCACCGACAAAACGACATTACCGATCAGGTANAGTTGTGTTTTGATACATTTNCGGAANGACAATGATTTTGCGATCACAGCATGTCTCAAAGGACACGGGATCTAATATATCGAAACTGTCAAATAATATGAATGAACGGGATACATGCTGCATACATCTTTTCATTACAGGATACCATATTGGATGAAGAGTTTCAGATTCGCGATACTCCATAGTAAAGGGTGGACATCAGCGATGGGAATAGCGAAAATATAAGCAAATTTTGCTATAGTTATTCATCGTTGAAAATAAAAGACCTATGCTGGTATATGCATATCGACAAAACCAAGGTTTCGTGATAGAGTGTAGCTTTCGGACCGTTATCCCAGCTTACGCTGTACAGTTGTTGTGGTGACGAATTCATTCCCACCGATTATTCGGTACCTCATTGGCTCTTTCATATCGCGCGAATAGTAAACTTTGCTACTGATGCTCAGAGTGTACCTTGAGTATGTCATTCTTTTTGTGACCAAGGGAACGACCTGATGTTGACTACCATTTCGCTCACACGTGTCGAACCCCACACTCTTCACCGACAGTACACTGACTGGAGAATTTCCTTCGCCAACTCAAAACGGGCCGCGGGCCACTTTTCTAATTTCGTAGATGTCGCGGGCCCCATGTCCTGACTTAGACCCAATATCCAATGACCAGGAACGCAGAACGCTGAGTCCAATAC
>ATSW01015923.1:0-13451 GCA_000444245.1 Botryllus schlosseri | reverse complement strand
ACTATTGAGTGCTCGCAACTATATGATACCGAAGATTGCATATTGTTACATTTTTTTCATAATAAGCGTTGGCAGAATCCCAAATGATTGTATGCTCAGATTAAAAAAAGACCTACTTGATCACCTCCTGTCGTTATACTACTTACTCGACTCACAATTGTTTTGCTGACCTGAGTTATTTTCTTAAAAATGGATTTACTCATCCTATGGCTTATTCAAGAATAGTATATCAGGACTGATAAATGAAAAATAGGCCCTAAACCTGCCTTTTATCTGTTACAATAAACATGTTCAGAGCGGGAAAAATGAACATATGAATTATCCATGGCCTTCGATATCACCCCCGAGAGTTCCACAGAAGTGACCTGAAGCTGAACTGGATGGGGGAACATTAAACACCATGACTTGGACTCAACTCAGTCCTCTCGGAATTGACTCGGTGGTGAATTGAAAATGACTCGAGTCAAATTGACTTGGTTACAACCCTGTCACCACCCCATATCAGTGTTGGGATGACTCGCTAAAATGACTTGACTTGACTCGAGTGAGTCAAAATGTGCAATGACTCGTGACTCAAAGGTAGTGACTTGAAACCCAACCCTTTATTTGTACACTTGCAATGAATTTCAGACCCAAGTCTGTAGATACAGTATGTAATGAAACCACAATAAGAAATATGCAACGAATACCACAGTAAAAATTATCAAGAAACAAGCAACAAAACCACAGTAAAAGTCACAAAGAAATAAGCAGTGGAACCACAGTAGAAGTCACAGAAAAATAAGCAATGGAACCACAGCAAACGTCATTGAGAAATCAGCAGTGGAACCATACTAAAAGTGACCGAGATATAAGCAATGAAACCACAGTAAAAATCATTATGAAACAAGCAACGAAATCACAGTAAAATGTCCCCAATAAATATATCAACATCAGAATTTACATCTGGGTACATAGCATGCAATANAAATCAGGATNNGGTATCTGCTGTCCCGGNCAACANTGCTCGTGCGTCCATCGACCACAGCNGTCACACGCNTCCTGGAAACAAGTTAGAATCAATATACCTAACAAATGTAATCTCGTAATTGCTTAGGAAANATGTGGTACTGATGGATNAGGGTTGTAATGACTCGACTCGAGTCACGATTTTTTGATGACTCGACTTGACTCGAGTCATTTTCTTAAAATACGGAAATGACTCGACTCGAGTCAATCTGCGTATTGACTCGACTTGGACTCGAGTCATTGCTCATGACTCGAACCAAGTCATATGACTCGAGACTCAGACGGCAAGACCGACATTTCATTGTGATTTCAAAGAATAGTAAAGTAACCACCGAATTGGGATTTCGTATATTGGTACTGGTACTTGAAAATGCGACCAGAAACGGTTAAATGTGAGGAAAATTGGTATATTATGAATACGAACCATTCGATATCACCAAATAGAGCCATAAAAGTGGGTCTAACATGAGTACATGACCTTAACTGGAAACTGAGCAGTCAACACAATGACTTGGACTCGGACTCGAGTCATAACACCATGACTCGGACTCGAACCTCTGCTTGATGACTTGGACTCGGACTTGACTCGGTGGTAAATTGAAAATGACTCGACTTGACTCGAGTCAAAACTATAAAAGTGAGATTGACTTGTGACTCGCAGCCTTGTGACTTGGTTACAACCCTGCGATGGATCAAAAATTGCAAAATGATCTCTGGCCCTCAAATCTTCAGCCGAGAATATATCTTTTGCTGGCTTAACACTTTGATCCAAGCTCTACGTACATGAATATCCACTTTTTCAAAAAATATTCATGAACGTTCAAAATTTGTTGCTCGAACGCATGATTGGTCCCCACTCGGTAGGTCCTAAGGCACACGAGTGACACAACCATGGGACCTGGGACCACCTTCAAGAATAAAATAGATTATTTGATTATATCAACTCAAATGTTGGAGTAAAATCACGTTTCGATTTACGCCCAAAACAACAAAATTATTGGCACATACATATTACCCGTAAATCGACATTTTGACTTTCAATTACCTCGTTANAGCGATAAAGCACCACAGGAAACTATGATTTGCAGCCTCTATATGTGTAGGCGTGTTTCTGTTGTNAAGTGATTAGTNGATTCAAACATNTTGCTTGATTTGGTNATGGTACCATANGCCCCCCACCCTATAAATATNGTAATTGAATTGNAAATAGTCAACTCGAGGATGGTATNGAATTAAAAAANATGTGNNATTATANACCNTNANACAAGCCCTACACTTCACANTAAAAATNANGGCTGGTTTGTTAGTGTGGAAAGATTCTGCCAGAATGCATTTGTAGACAAATTCGCGTACTGTAATCATAGGATTATCTCAGATAATTTTTCAAGTATTTTCGGTCCCACTGTCTCATCGGTACCACATCTCCCCTACCCATTTCATGTTTTTTTGGGTTTTGACCACTGCATTCAATGCAATAATCTCCCAATTCTTATTCATCTGCATGCAAAACATACTACGTATTTAAAATGGTTTTAATCCAACATTGACTAACATACCCGTCGCATCAAGNAAGATTTGACNAAACTGCTNNNGGTAGCTTTCGCAAGCTCGTCGAGAATGATNAAAATCCAGNTTNGCATCGGGTAGAGTTCGGCGGCCTATTACGTGAAAGNAGATTGCAAATCAATTNTCTCAAATCTCAATACGTGAACGCATCACAAACCTTCAAAGCAAGTACTCCACAATTTCATCCATCTTTTTGAACATCAATCCTGGTCNTTGAACCTTGAACTTCTCACAACCGAAGATCATTTGGAGTATACTTGTGTAGAATTTTNCGGAGAAATATGGAAACGAAATTTTAAGTGTGTCTTGAATACGATCTCAGTGACGCGAACTGTTGATTTACCACAGCATACGTGAAGTGGAGATACAAAGGATTTTGCAGCTGTTTCAGTATAGTCTAGAATCAATCACTAACTAACTATGGGCCTACTAGAAAACAATAAAATATCTTGTTACTACACGTCACATACTGTAATCTTATTGCGGTAGTTAAGTTTCCAGCAACAAATCATGCAGTATCTGTAGTAACGTGACTGACGATCTGTCTAATACGAAACGTGTATGTTCTCAAGCAGCCAGATCTTCAGTGTCGACCCAGCACCGAAGCACACGCGATGTCGTCACTTAGTAGCGTAGCGTGTACGGTACAGTCAGTGTACACTGTACAGGTACACACGAAACAACCATCAAATCACTTGCCCACTGGCCAATGATATGACATGCTTTGCTTAGATTTAGCTGCAGAAAACTCCTGTTCAAGCCTCAGCCTTCAAATCAAACCCTATTCTCAACATACCAGATGCTGAACGCCGTATAGCTACTCGGCGTCTGAATAGACACCAAACGCCGTATAGCTAATCGTCGTCTGAACATAACAGACGCCAAACGCCGTATAGCTACTCGGCGTTTCAGAAAACCAGACGCCAAACGCCGTATAGACATTCGGCCGCCGCGCGGCGTTTGGCGTCTGGCGTTTGGCCTCTGAGCGGGTTTAACCCCTGTTGTAAAATTAACCTGACGAACATGATGCTGAAAAAAAAAACAGATTCCAAGGATAAAAACCCAGAAACACAGGTGATGCTCGAAAAACCCAGATCTGGGTGGTAAAACCCAGGAGTGACATGTCTGGTAACACTAAACCGATGAGCGTGCAATTATAGACAGTCTGTAGTCAATGTATTGCTAACTCTGGTTTGCCTTGGAATTGGAAGTCAACAACACTAACGTGTCCTTTTCAGAATGACAAGAGAGCGATTTCCTATGATCATTGATCAGGTAATAAAATATATATATTCGAAATCAGTGCGACCATGGAAAACTAAATTCAGTTTCAGTGCGAAAGTACCTTTCGTTCAAGATCGGATTCAATAACTTCCGCGCTAGGGTCGAGCAATGGCATCACCTTTTGCTTTGCGAAGCGCAACCAGAAATTGGTCGGAAATGCGATTGCGCAATGCGCAACCGTGCAGTCACGTGTTTCGAATACATCTACAGATAACTAACCAAACTGTAGGTTAACTAGGTAGGTAGGTTAGTTATCTATAATTAATGATATACGATATATATCATTCTCTTTAATCTGCCAGTAGGTTAGTTATCGAAAATGTCATAGTTGAGTGGCTTTGCAGTAAGGTCAGATCTTGATCAATGATGATGATGATGATGACGTCATGATATGTTTTCAAAACATACTGCCGCCGTTGTCGGTGCATTGGTAAAAGAGGTGGTGGTGGTGGAAAAGATGTTGGCATTTCGTCCACAAGCTTGATATTAGTTTGACTTGCTAGCTAGCTGTAAGCTTGATGCTACTACCTTTAATTAATGTAAGTCTACTCACTTCTTGTACAGATTTAAATTACGCTAATATAGTATAACGTGAATCAATCGTTCTGTCGCGTCTTTTACACCTCTACCCATTCCAACTAACTGTGATGGTTACTGTGACAGTCCGTCTTGTACGTTCGTTTGAATTTAATAACGTACGGCCAATAGTTTTCCACGATGTTGATTTATCAATGAAGACCGAAGACTTCTTGAAATTTGTTAAGAATCAAGTTCAAGTCAAATCAGGATTGCCACCTCCATTCAAAAACTTCCAGTATGACACTTTCAAAATTTCGCACCAAGCCCATGGAACCAAGTCCGGTTGTCTTTCAATGGGGATTGAAGATGATGACAAACTCATATTTATTCATGGCCGAACTTTGAAAGAAAGTGGAGTCGATAATGAAACTGAGATATCTCTTTTTAAAATGATGGACTACCTTGCATTCAAGAAATCAGCCAATCAAGGAGTAAAATGGATGTAGCTTTCGTCGTGAGGACTACTCACTGGTTGCTCATTTTTCGCTGCTGCTATATGAGAAGTGATTCAATGGCTTGTATTTTGACATAGTTTTGCTGCATTGTTATGGGCTGCTACCATTTATGTATATAATTTTATCATGATATTTTTCGTTATATAGAAGGTTTCTGTGATTAGAATACTTATAAATGACTGCATCGAGCATCGTCGTGCAACTTGGTCAATGTGGCACACAGCTTGGACATCAGTTGTTTGAAACCATCTACGAAGATGCTAGTTTGTGCCCCACAGGACTACCAGCTTTCGAAAATGAAGACTACAAATCCACATCATTGGAGACATATTTCACTGAAACCGGCAAAGCGCAGAGAGAGGCGAAATCTGTTATGATTGATATGGAGCAGAAGGTCGTAAATCAAGCATTACAATCTGCTACCAAGGATAGCAATTGGTCATACCCAAAAGGCTCACAACTCTGCCGAAAACTAGGTTCTGGTAATAACTGGTCTTATGGATTTCAAGTCCACGGGCCACGATGTGAAACCACGATGTTGGATTTACTGCACAAAGAAGTCGAAAAATGTGACAGACTTTCGGGTTTTGTCGTTTTGATGAGTCTGGCGGGCGGGACAGGATCTGGCCTCGGGTCATATGTAATACAGCTGTTAAAGGACAACTTTCCAAACTCCGTGATACTAAATCCTACCGTTGTACCTTTCAAAGCCGGAGAAGTAGCAGTCCAAAACTACAATGCCGTTTTCTCACTCTCGTCAGCCTTTTCTGATGCCTCGGGGTCAATTCTACTGAAAAATGATCACCTACAGAATATTTGCTCAAAGTCGTTATTGATCGACAAGATTTCGCTCTCAGATCTGAACGAAGTTGCATCACATCAGTTAGCGTCTATTTTTCAACCATCCGCTGACATTTCAAATCAGACCGGCACTACCTCGCCTCACGGAAATAGAGACATACTTTTCAGCATTATCAAATCGTCGTCATGTCATTCTCAATATAAACTACTTAACCTACGGTGCCTGCCACATCTGGCCAAGAAGAGTGTGCCGTTCAGTACCTTCACTTGGTCTGGATTATTGAGAAACATGAAGCAAATGCTTATAACAAACTTCTTCATCGACGAAGGTATGAACTGGCAAACCCGCCTGCACGGAGGCTTGCCAGGTTCCAGAGTGCCGTTCAAAAGCATTTCAAATATTGTGGTCTTGCGGGGGGACGGAGCACGCACTCAATCATGGAACCAACTGCAAGACATTTCCGACTCGCGACTTTACACTTCGTGGTTGCCAGAAACTGATCGATGTCGTTTGTGGTCAGTCAATCGCCCGTTCAAAAGTTATGAAAAATCGGTATCTCTTCTGAGCAACGACAGCTCTTCAATAGAGGGTCTGGACCTGATTGTTCGAAAAGCTTGGGATATGTTTTCTTCCAAGGCTTATTTCCATCAGTATACAAAGTATGGTTTGGAAGAGGAAGATTTCTTGAATGCTTACATCAAGGTGGATAACGTTATTAACAGCTACCGCAAACTTGCTGTTAGCTAAATATACAGCCTACCTTGTTGATGTGACATGCTACACCAGAATCAGACTGTCGTTTTCGTGACAAAACTTATCGAAGTCATATATTTGCTAGCATCTGCCTTGTTTCTAGAAATATGCTCACAATTGATCATTGAAGATATTTTTACATGAAAATATATTTTTAAATATAAAATAGTGTACTATATAAACAAGAATCTCCTAAGGCTTCCAAGTAATGACCTTTTTCGCAATCTCCGCGGCTCTTGCTACTGCCTTACTCGAGTCCGACTCGTGCTCGGAAATGTCCTTGACGTTTTCCAGTAATTTGGCCCGTCCTCGTGGAGCTTCGGCGAGGGTTGTCAACGCTTTGATTGCATTTAAACGTGCCTCACTTTTCTCGCTGTTGATAAGGTCTTTCAAGGCAGGAATGGCTCCAGATTCTAATGCTTTATATTTTCCTGCAGACGAGAGAAATCAAATGCTGTACAGACACCGCAAGATATAAGATGCATGGCAACTGTACCCAGATTCTAACCATGTTCTCAATACATTCCATTGTCATCACTTTCTAGTGCTAACTTCACTAAGGACCTTTTAAGTATTTTCTTTGGTTGGTGTATGGATCTGATTGGCGAAAAGGTTGAGTCTGGTCTACTTACTTGCATAGGTGGTCACTGACCAGTGGTCAGTCAGTAACGCAGTATTTCACTTTTCAGGAGTACTCAAGTAGGTTTTGTCTACTTTCACTACTTAAGTGGTGACTAATTCAGATTAGTCCCACTTAAATTACCATTGGTAATTATTTTATTACATACTTACTTTTACACTCTCTTCGGTGGTAAAGTAGAAAGTAGTATTTGGATCTGTTTACATCGCTTGTGAGTGAAATTAATCATAACAGGGCGGAAAAGCTATGGTATTATTGTAACAGTAGGCTATATATTATATCTACTAAGTGTGCAACATTTCGACCAAATCTGATTTTAAAAACTACTTGAGTCCTTTTCAGTACATTTTCTCATTGAAGTAGTTTCAGCACGTCTTTGAGATTTCTACTTGCAATTGAGTAGGAATTTATGGCATTATGGCCGACTACTTCAGCCACTTATGCTTATTTGCCAGTGGCACATCACTGATATTTTCCCTCTTGAAATTAACTAGTAATGCTAGTAATGGTGATATATTCTGACATCACAGCAAATATAACAATATTATCTCCCCTCTGTCCAGAGTTATTAAAGACAGATTTGAAGGGTATTTACCTTGTGGATTTTTCGCAATAAATCAGATTTTGAATCACTGTTAGAGCATATTTTCAGTAGGCCTAAGTACATAATATAATAAAGTGGGCATGATGACTAAACTTACCTTGTGTAGTTATCGTAATAGTCATAAGTGCGCCAGCCGCTCTCGCAGCAACATCTGTATTAGCATCTGTTAGCAGCTTCACCAATGACGGAATTATATCGGGATCGGAACAAGCTGCGTTCTTCCCAGCAAGCGGTACTGTTACATCCATCAGGTCTCTCGCTGCCGCCCCGCGAATAATTGAAGATGTGTGTGTGAGCAAATCCTAGGTTGAAAAATGGCGTCCATTAAGACCTTGCATGCGGTTATTGCCGGATGACGAACCATGCTTCCGCTGCCTAGCATTGTGAACTTAAAATTTGCCTACAAGGACATCCTATGGAAGATGTATACCACAGTTACAATGTGGTGTTGTGAAGTAGTTGGGTAATTAGACAATTTTCTCATACTAAAGTGATCTGGAGATACGACACCACTTTACCCCAAAAACATTTTGCTGTAAATCAATATCATTATGGTTATAGGTTAGTTTAAATTATATCCTGCCTATTGCAGTTGTTTTATATGTTATTCCAGTATTATACGTTTATACATGTGGTCAAAGGTAGTGCAATGAAATTATACTCAGAAGCATTGTGTTGTGAGCTAAAATGGTAAGTTTGAAACACACTAGGGTGATTTGCAACGGGTCGATAACGGTAATGCGGAGCGGATAATGGCACAATTTCAACTCAACACTCTATGAAAGAGGCCTAAACTTAAAGCCTGAGTGAATGGAGCAAGTAGATAAAAGCTACCCCTGAATGGCTAAGCGTGATATCTAAAAATCGTACATAGAAATTTCAATACCTTGAGAACTGGCATCAGTCCAGCATTTAACGCAGAAGTGGCATCCACACGCATACAAAAGTGCAAAGTATCGAGTATCAGCTCCTTCATCTCTTCGAGTTCAATTTTCAATTTCTCCACTAATTTGGGGATCAATTTGGCATCAACAATGCCCAATGCACCTGGTTTATTCAAGAAAGATCTGATAAAGATGAGTAACCACACCAAATTGTGTATGTGAGGGCCTTGCCAACGAATGAATTGCCAGTTTAGACGATTATAATGCTTTGAAATGGGTACATACCTGAAGGTATTTCTGATAACACTTCAATGCAAATATGACAGTTCCGCCTTACAATTTCGATCTGATCGTCAAATAACTAAGACAAAGAGATGATGATTTTATCAATAGTAATGATAGCAGTACCGTGTTTCTCACCTTGGACAACGCATTGATCACACCATTCTCCAAAAATGAAGTACGCCCGACATTATGAGTTACCATGATTGAAAGAACTTCGGTTGTTTTTTGTCGAATTGTATTATCCGGGTCGTTGAGAAGATATTTCAGAGACTCCATGCAACCTTAATATATGCATAGGGAGACAATTTCAATGGCATTGCGAAATACATGTCTGACTGTGTGTGTGTGTGCCTGAAATGACTATATTTTTGACAGTGATTTTGACGATACCAGAACTTCACTCTCGCTTCCAATTGTTTATGGGTACCCATTTTGGGTGATCATTTCTGATTCAGTCTGCAACTATCAAGTGTATACTTGGAATAGCGAAGACCGAATCTTTGGCTCCGTTCTGTCTCTCTGACGCTGGATTCTGGATCTTCTCGGAAATTATATTAAAATCTTGTCAGAGCACTGGAACCTCAGCCAAAATCAATTACAGTGAGAAAACACAATGACCTATTGTGAAGCTCCGATTGTTCGGACAATGCAGGTATTTCAGACTGAGGGTGAATTCGGGGCAGTTCCAGTGCCCTGATCATATTCTAATTTATATTTCCGGAATCGGCACGACAGTCGCTTTCGATCAAAACCAGTTTGATCAAACTCTGGACTCTTGACGCCACCTGTTAGATTGCCATAAATTCTACATTCACTGCCAAAAGACAATCCCGAATTCAGCCTCATCGAAGCGGAACGAAGTCAAAAACTCGGTCGTTTCTCATACCATGTTTACATTCGATACTGCAACCGTGTGTGCCTTGTTTCAACATGTTATCTTAATCACTATTTTTAGGCCAGCGTGTGTGCTTGATCAATAGCATTCACAGCGCCATTTCTTACTCTTATGTTGGGATATAATATTAGTGGTACCAAATTAAATTATTGCGATATTAATACACATTGATTTATCAAATTTCAAAGGGATTCAACGACTTTTATTGCTGCTAAATTGTATTTGAAGATATAGATGAATCAACTTATTCTGTCTTTCTCGGACAAGTTGATTTTATGGTACCGTACCCTGCCGTACGGTAGCATTTTGGAATTTCCTAACGAAAATATTATTTCTTCACTCACCAACATTTATCGATTCATGAACTTTTTCAGGATTATGAACCTGGTCGCACAACGCCATCAATGCTCTTTGACGAGTAATCAGGGCATCATCCTGAAGCTCTCTGTTTAGCTTGGGTAGAGCTCTGGTGCCGAAGGCCAACGGTGCGTTTGTTGGATCTATGTTTGGAGGGAGGGACTGGGAAATCTTTGTAGTCGCCATTATATATTCGAATAGCACCTAAGACATGAGAATCTATCTGACACTTTCATACAGCTTCATCGAAGTACGTCGAATTAGTTCCCGCAATCTGGCGTTCGTTGTCATGGCACCGGGTACATTTAAATCGTAAGTGCTTCCTATCATTGAAATGTAGTTGTGGATATAATAAAAATTCAAATTGCTATACTTATTCTAATTAAACTTAATGGAGTCTTTATTCGCCCAATTCAAATATTTTTGAATTACTCTCAACAGAAACTGACGTCATTAGGCATGGGAATCTTAATTGATGGTTGCATGGGGTATGCAACGCTTCAGTGGAGGATCGTATCGATGAAGTACGTTTTCTAAAGCTGCATTATGTCGCTTGTCTTTTAATCCTCTGCTTTACTTTTCATTCAGTGTGCATGTACATGTGACGTGCATGCCTCTTCGCCTAGGCCAGTGGTTCCTAACCTTTTTCGGCACATCGCCCCCTTATCAATCTCGGAACAAATTTTCGCCCATCATAATTTATTTACGGATCCGAAAGAGAGGACATATAAACAGGAAATTTATTCACTTAATTCTGATCGCTGGTGAATTTACTACAATAGGTTATTTCCGAGATGGTTGGTGCTCGTCTACTTTAGGGTTACCATATTTTTGTGGAGAAATCCCGGACATTCTTTAGCGCCCACTAGCGGTTTTTAAAATGAGGTATGACACGTTGTCCTGTCAATATGACGCCACACTGGCAAAACTTTGCCTATCGACCATAAATGGTCAAGATCCGGGTCAAGAGCCGCTATAAATGTTGGGTCTGCCATAAATGTTAGGTCGGCGGATTTATGTGGTTGTGCGTTGTAACCAGGGTCGAAACAACATATTTTCAGCCCCCACCCGTCCAAACAAACACTGATCTTGAGCCCACCATAGGGTAATCGATGCAACTTCTGTGGCCTTACTGTATTCATCTGGTTTCTATGTGTATCTGGTAGTAAAATTTTGTGAATGAAATCGGTCTATAATCTTAATTCTTGCAAATATTTTTAATATTTTGATCCTTTCTCCGTCTACTCGATCATAGCATAGTCGTTTACAGCACTGTGCAGTAAGTGTGCTGTGAAACAGTGCTGTAGCAGCAGTGCTGTAAACGACTATGATCATAGTTAGCGGTAGAGCTGGTGGAGGATGATGGCTACGGAAATACAGGGAACGGAATTATACATCGTAAAGTCATGTCATTTCATGTCACACGGATAAGATTATTTATGAGCCTAAATGCAGATCCACACCAGCAGGTTGCACACCCGGTAGTTTTCAACCTTTCATGGTCGCGACTCCATTTCTTAGTAGAAAATGTTTTGTAGCCCGCCAGTTCAGAATTTGATAAGCTGATTACTGAAAAACGATCAGCACCTTCGCCCAGACTTACTCCAGGCCTATTTTGGAAGCTGATTACTTTCAACATCTTCGCAAACCCAGAATAAAGACAAGCGACCCCAGGTTTAGCGCCAATATCTTTGACTGAAGCATCTACATGGCCTTAACCGACTCCAATAATATACAGTTATCGTATAATTGCGATTACAATTGGACTTAATTATTTCAGTAAATGATGGATATTTTTAATAGTTTTTGATTGCATGTTTTGCGAGGGTGGTGGAACAACGAATGTGACAATAAATTGCGCCAGGCGCGAAGAAAAAATTTTAAGTGGCGTAAATCTGCCCAAAAATAATATCGTTTCTGTTGATTTATGAAAACATTTTGATCCTATTTCAAACCTTCTAAATTCCGGACATTTAGGCTTATTTTAGAAATTCCTCCCGGACGCAGTTTGAACTGCGAAATTCCTGACATGTCCGGGAAATTCCGGACGTATGGCAACCCTAGTCTACTTCCGCCGAGTTGACCTTTTTTTCGCATCATAATCAGAATAAGCCGCCTTCACGTCCATTCTTTGGCCATGTTAATTGAATATATCAAGTGGACGTCCCAACATTTTCGCCCCCTTGTTTCTCAAAATCGTCCACTGGGGTCGATATCGCCCACGTTGGGAACCACTGGCCTAAGCCAAGGTGGGTGTCTGATCTCAAAGAGTATACTCCAAGTCGTTTCGACACCCTCCTATCTTTTCATTGTATCGCAATTTTTGTGGTTTATTGAACTGATAAAAATTGCTAATAGACTGTACTGAACTGAACTGAACTAATTCCCCATATGCGTGCATTGCTCAAAACCGGATGTAAATCACCAAGAGTCATTATCAACCATCTTCTTTTTGAGGAGTCACTCCGATCCCATAATGAGGCATGCATGCATGCACCAAACATAACTATGTGCTTTCTCTCTATCAAGTATGATGGATCACTACTGTGGAACAGTATCTTGCCGACAATCCGACACTTTTCATGCATTTCCACCTTCAAACCAGAAAATAAGCAGATTCAGCTGCTAAATGTCAGCGCTCGGGGTTACTGGGCTACGACTACGTCTACAACATAACGGATTGTCCTGTTATGCTATCTTTTATACTTTTGATTAATTGTGCATGTGCAATTGTTCATGCATCTTATTTGCATTTGCATGTTCTATCACACCCACCTCGGCCTAGCTAGAATAAGAGGTATCTGATTGAAAGACTACTCCAAGTCATTTCGAGGCATTCCTACCTTTTCGTTATATCCTAATCTCGTGATGTTTTGAAATTATAACAAAACAAACCAGAACTAGAATAGCTCATTCGATAGCTGATCAGTGGTGGCTTCTGGGGTGGGCGAGGTGGGCGTTCTCCCCCCCTGGTCGAAGGCCCCCCCTCTTTTTTCAAGGATTTCCGTGTATCAATCAAGAAGATGATTACGAACAGATGTGTCAATCATCATCAAATCTCTGCATTTGTTAGAAAAGTCTCATATTCCCATAATCATCACGTCTCTGCATGCGGTAGAACTACTTACTTTTTATGTAGTCTATCCTTGCAACCATGCAATAATAGAAATGGCATAAACCAGCACCTGGCTCAAGCCTTGACGTGGTGAAATATATATAATAATCATAGACGCGAAAGGGGGCAGAGCCCCCGGAAGCCTAACCAACTGCGCCACTCGCTTCCCGACGGGGCATAGGTGTAGAGTAGTTATCAGAGATGAGCGGATTTGAAATTTCTAT
>ATSW01015922.1:0-21492 GCA_000444245.1 Botryllus schlosseri | reverse complement strand
CTGCAATATAAGATTCCTTCAATCAGCTTGAAGCACCATACTACATAACTACTGAGTATTTAGATAGCTGCCGGAAGCTGTAAGAAAAGTTGCAAAAACTTGCCCTAGTCATCACTTTTGCCCAATACTTATTACAGCCTCATTGCCATGGGTTCAGAAGCGGGAAAACTATGGCCCGCGGGCTGCTGTCCGCGAAAGCCTGAAGGAATAATCATAAAAATATTGATAAAAACGTATGAAAAATCCAATTATTCTACTGTTTATCCTACTAAAAACTTGTTTACCTGTCGCGTTTCATCTTGTTAATGAAAACTTTTACGCAGTCGACAATTACACTTCGGTTCCGTGCGCTTTCGGCCAAATGAATCGGAGAAATGACTTTGTCTGAGTTTTGCGGAAAATCAATTGTTCGTTTCATGGTCATGCGTAAAGGCAGACCACACGTTAAAAAAACTTTACTTGGAGCCGCGCTATATTGTAGTCATTTGCACTGGTCGCATAAAATGCGCATGAGCTCCACCTTCAGGTTAACTGTATTGCACGATATTTGGATGCCAAACGATTCAGCAAATATGGGATACTGTATTACTGATTAACACACATATTGGTAATATTGTTCAGTCATTCTTCAAATACAATATGCTAAGCCATGTAGCAAGGGGCTGAAATGGCATATTCGCTTGATATAAGTTCAACACAAAACACAAGGAATTGAAAGCAAAAAGCTTTACGCCTCTCGCTACTTTGTTTTTCGAAAAGCTAACGATGCTGACTGGCGGCAAAATCCGCAAAGCGTGCTTTGGTGGAATTTTATAAAGGGCTGAAAAATGATGTGATCTCAATACCACAAAGATTGATGAAGTGCAATGGGTCCAATTGTGAAGATCTTTTAACTAATGTATGAACAGAATGATTTTCCAATTTAAGACCACATCATGTTCATTTGCGCAGTGTCCTTTTGAACCGAGCGGCTTAAAGTGCCGCGTTTTGCACTTCCGATCTACGACAGATTTCATTCGTCCATTTTAGATATGTCATGGTGCGCGTGCCTATTCGCGAGAGACAATGACGGTGCTGTAACAACCAAACTGGTGAGCAATTTCCCCGGTTGCAGCGCTCACGAAATACCAACGACTATCCGGGACAGGACCAAAGATTGTCATGTATGTCGGCAAGCCGCATTCGCAAGTTTTCTGTTTTCTACTACTACTTATGCTCGATTAGAGTATCGTCATTAGGGCTGGGCAAAATAGAGAGAGAGAGTCTTTCTTTTATATTCAACCAAAATACAAAACAAAGAGAGGGCAACAATAATGACACAGACAACATGGAGCACTGTATTTGGTGTGGGATGGGGATGATCGATACAACCTTTGTGGTCAACCAGTATGACCACACCCGCATCAAATAAGTGCAGTGTCAATCTGGCTCTAATGAATGGTTGTTATTATAAAAATAACAAAATACAGAAAGTGGATAATAGCAAAACCATGAAGCAATGTCTGGGCAAGGTTATGGCAACAACGTTAGTATGACGATTTAGAGGTAATCAAGTAGGTCTTTTTTTAAAAGGATTATATGACAATTCACGGATATGTCGTGGTCATGCATTCCACATGATAGGTCCCGAGTATTCGATAGATCTCTTAGGTAAGTTGCTATTCGGTGGGAGTGAATAGATATTTCCCTTTGACGAGGATCTTGTATTATGGCAGTGAACATGTTTAGCGGGTATGAAAAAGTCATTGGGTATCTGAGTGACTGTTATTCTGAATCGAGTATAAGTATTCGTGTATGACACATGGTACCGGTAGTCATGTTTGTTTTTCAGGCGTAGTAACATTCCGACCGAGTCCATTTGTGTGCGATTACAAGCATTGATATAAGCGTTCGATAAACCTGCTACCCATAATTTCCCAAGATATCAATTCATTAGGGTGGCGAGATAGCGCATAGTGGCGTAATCCACAGCCACAACACCAACGGGTTGTGGATTCGAAGTCGACACCACTATTCCAGTGTTGGGGGTTTATCTAGACCAGGGGCCGAAGGGCCAAATCTGACTGACAAAACCAGCGCGCCAGTGTAATGCGGGTCTGCTGCATATCGCCGGGCTAAGTTCGCAAGGACTGGATTATCCGGCGCACAAGCGCATATTTGAACTCCCCATTACGGTATTACGCCATAGCATGAACGATATGGTAAGTTCAAATATGCACCGTTTGTGCTGCCGCAACGAATGCCATGCCAGCTCTGAACCAATTGAAGGTAATTTTTTTCGACCATACCCTATTTCATTGCACTTTGTGACGATTCTGCGGGCTGATCGCAACATGCCAGATAGGTCATTTCCACTGAAACTACAGTTTTCGTTGATAAATTACCTCTTAGCACCATAGGGCGTGTAATTTCAGTACCGGTACCGGTACTTTCTGTCTGACTTGACTTTTCTTTATTGTCTTTATTCGGTGAACTTGTGTTTAGTTTATTGATAATATCATAATTTCAAAACACTATAAGATAGCGATTACATCAGAAGGTAGGATACAGTCGAAACGACCTGGAGTTCTCTTTAAATCAAGCAGTCGTTTTGGGTGGAATATGTAAATGAGAGATTTGTCTGGTGTCCTCATGTGCAGTGAACTGAACTGAAAGTAAGAGCAGATAACAAAAATGCGTATATCTTGACCGCTGACTTTTAGTATAATCAGTTTCGACTTGAATATGGACATGCTCGATGGCTGTCAGGTTGCCAGGAATATGCTGTTTCATTATCGCGGACGAATTGAAAAATCATGAATTTTGTCGGACAGTTACCGTACTGGAACTTGCACATAAACTTGGCCAACACGAGCTTACTCATATCTTCCGTTTAGAACTGTGTTTCCTAAACTTATTTTACACAACTCCCCCCTGGACCGCAAACTAAGTAGCGCGCGCCCCTCTAATCATACAAGGCAATTTGTCTTCCAAATCATCGCACCCCGCTTCGGCGCGATATACGTTTAACACTTCACCGTCCTCACTGTAAATGAGTTGACATATGTGCTCATGACATGCGCACAATAAGTGTCAGTGGTCCAGTGGTTCACAACCGGGGGTCTACAAAATCTCTAAGGGCGGAGATAATAAAGTTAGATTTGCAGTAAAGTTGATTATGGCGTTCGTGAGGATTTATCAACCCAAGATTAATAAAAACGGTTGATCGTCGCGCATAAAGTTAGTGTTAATCTCATGATTTAACAAACCGGAACAAAATATAGATACGGTAACTAGTTATCTATAAAAACTGCGTACAATATGTACCATGCCTACGCACAAATATTTCCGATTATAAACATGCCTATTGTCTCCCAGATAATGGCTTCACCAAACAAGCAACGAATTATGTACCCACCATTGCAGAGCGATATCAATATTCTATAATCCGTTTCTTAGCTGTACCGTACTCATTGGACACGACTTTTATTTGACGATGATGATAATTCTACCTGTTACAGTGGTATTATCGTTATCAGCAGGCTGCTGTTTCATTCAACAAATTGACAACTGACAGCCTATAACGCGTTTTCGCATTATGGTGCAGCAGATAACGCCACTTGATCGAAAACTCGGGAATACTCTACTAACCATCACATGTAACCTTTTCCGACTGTATGCGTCGCGATTAGCAGTATCTAATCACACGATTAGCATTCTTCCGGATCAGCTGACTTTATTATCTTTGCCTAAAATACGTCCCGATTATCAGTTTTTAATCGCATGATTAGCATTCTCCTGGATCAGCTGACTTTATTTATTATCTCCGCCCTAAAGGTACAAAATGGTTTATAAGCTAATTTGTATTTTTGAAATGTGGGAAATCGTGAAAAAGTTTCGTTTCATTACTGGTGAAACTCCAGGACCCACATCGACAGAATAGCCGTTTGAGATGAAAAATCCTACTGTGCAAACTCATTTCAAGTGCCAAATTGCCAATAGCCAACTGATATAAACATGTAGCTGTTTAGAGATGTTTTGTTTGAGGATTGTGGAAAAATAAAAAATTGGAGTGACGGTAGTAAGGTCAAGCACGATGACTTAAAACTGTTTGCAGGGATCCATTTTCTGCCGTGGTATACATACCCACTATTGCACAATAAATTCAAGATGAGTTGCTAGATAAAAATGATCAGGCTGGATGTTATATGTTCATTCAAAAAATCTGTTTCTCACTTTGGGTGCCAAATTTGTTGCGATCATACCCTACCACGTTAACATCAGCACATATTCATAAATCCGATTTTCGTTGACGGAGATATAGCCTAATATTTTACAGATTTTCCCAAACTGTGTCCAGTATTCTATACCACCCTCGTTTACTCTCAGCTCCCCAAAATCACACAATTTGTAACTAGCGGCCACTTTGGGGACCACTGGTTAGGAACGCGAAATCTTAGGATATATCATGGCCATTTTGGGGGCCTGGCAATGATGCATAGAACCTGATGGGGTAGTTTTCGCACTGTCTATGTCAAATTCTTTGTTGGTATGGATAGAATAATTTTGTTGTCAGTAAATGCTACAGTGTTTTACTGTCTTGTCCCACTGTAGTCCAAAATTAATTTTGTATCATGTACAAATACAAGGCCATACCTGGTGATGGTAATGACTGAAATATTATTTAAAAATATTACGGAAAGTGTGAATCATCAGAAATTCCAATTCCAAATCCAAATCCAGCTCAAAAAATACCATAAATTGTTATCTGACTCTGAATTCGTACTGATCCAATACTTGTCTAAGCGCCTGCTTCATGCGACTGTACGTTTTTTTTCGTTTCAGCCTATCAATTTCGCCGACTCGCTATGTCGTTTCCCTGACGACCCCGACCCGGAATTCCTGTCAGAGAAATGCGCGGCGATGAAAATGAATCGGTTGTCGGAAGTGGAATTTTCTACGCGGCAATGCAGGGTGCCGTTGCCGGGATACATATGCGAAGAACCGGCCATGTAGGTTTGATGTTGATACTCTAGAGCTGTGCATGACGATTCTAGGTAGCATATCATTTGGAATTTGTGACACACAGCTACATAGTAGGCTACTAGCTAGTATTGAAATAATAGATTTCGTTGATAAATGACCTTTTAGCGGCAAAAAGCGTATAACTTGGCTGTTCGAAAAATTTATCTCTCACTACTCGACTCAGACCATTAGAACGAATCATTTATTCTGATTCGCGTACTCGAATCATTGTGCCCAGCAGGGCACAGTATGGTATGGAACGGGAGATTTCCTTACTCCATACCATACATACAATTTTCCACACCAAAGCAAAATTCTTCCATACCTTATCTGATACTTTCGCAACTTGCCCAGCCAGTCATATAATATTCTTATTCTGATGCGTGGACATTTTCCCGCGTTTATATTCTGAATATTTCAGATGGAATGATCCTTTTAAACAGTCCAGACGCACCAATTTCTATCCTAAATTTCTTTGTGTCATATGTCAGCGATGTAAGCTGCCTAATCATCGAAGACAAAAAGTAAAATATATACGGGATTGATTAGTATTGAGAGGAAAAGTTCATGACATGTAGAACAATTGTGTCCATGCACTGCTCTCAGTATATGGAGGTATTGCCGTATCTACAAAATTGCATAAAACAAAGGTATTGTCCCATTAGACTGCGTCTTACAATACAATATTCAGATTGGAATAATTAATAATAATATTCTCCTTCACGTGCGAATTGCGCAGCTTTGTGCAATTTGAGATATCAACATAGACCTGTGAATGCTCTTCTGAGGTATGCAATCGATTTTACAAATCAAAAGAAGGAGCATTATCATTGTTCTGGCAGAACTTCCAAGGTATGCGAGTACAGAAAAGATTTTCCATACCTTTCTTGGAAATTTACATACCATACCATACTTGCAAATTCCATATTCGATACTGAAATATCCTTCCATACCATACTATACAACCGTATCATACCATACCACACCATGCCCCGGTGTCCAGCCCTAATCAACAGTCGCATCACTACTATGATGTCACTAGTTCCTGACAATTGCCCTTGACGATTTTCAGCTGAGAATATTCGGGTTTATTTCAATAAGGATATATTGAAGTTCTGTACCTATGAGTGTCTCTTCAGATAAGAAATGAATTCCTGCATTTGCACTTGGATTTGAATCTCTAATACAGAACGGGATTACCTGATTTTGAATAGAAAACATTGAATCCATTTTATCTCTGCCAGGTGGGCGTGTGGCGATCCGCCTATCCCGAAAAACGCGAAGCCAGTGACTGAATCACTATCTGCGCCGGACCTGAAATTCGCGTACGGTTCTACGATCAAGGTCAGTTGCGAGGACGGTCATTGGATCAAGTCTCTGCACCGGTACGATTTGACGATTCGTTGCAATCAACATTTGAACTGGGAGTTGGAAGAGCTTTATGAGATTCGTGATGAAAATGAAGAGAAGTACATGAGGTCGGGTGGCGCCGATGCCGGTGATATCTATGGCGCCGTCGAATGTGAAAGGGTTGAGTGCGGGGAACCGCCGCTGTTGTATGGCTTGGAAACGGTGAACGAAACAGGTGTGAATGGAGATACTTCATCATTTTCTATATACTTCTAGCAAATTTTGGTAACAAATGAAAATTTAGGATACAGGATGTCGTAACTGACTATTGCTTAACTACTGTCACTGCATAAGTGGTGATGTTTTTCGCCTCATTCTAGTTGTCCTTGTATTTATGCAAAACTACTTACTTTTGTGATTTGGATTTTGTAACTTAAAAATTAGTTACCAGGGCTGTAATGACTCGAGTTGAGTCGGACTTGAGTCGTAATTTTTCGTTGATTCCACTTTACTAGATTCATTTTCTTAAAACTATTACTTACTAAATTTTTCTTACCATTTAGGCCTACGTTATTAATCTTAAGACCTTCCATATTCTACTGCTGCTAGCAATAGTTTTGAAAATTTGGGTAAGTACCACTTCTACTTATAATTAGGTAGTACTCAAAAAATAAGACGGTGCGTCAACCCACGTTATACCACTCATGTCAGAACTAACCCGAGTAGTTTGGAAAACATAAGTGGTTAGAATTACACCCAACCCAGGACCCTCTCCGGTATCGTAGCTTACCAAATCACAATCCTAATACCATACGTTGAAGTTTGAAAATACAAAATTATGTTTCTGTTCACATTCAAGATCGTACGTACTATGCGGGGGACACTTTACTGTTCCGTTGCGCGCCCGGTACCTGGTTCAATTCAACCTCCTCGGGACACGCGGTAACATGCACGGCGGACGGAACTTGGCAACCTCCACTCGGCAAAGACCAGATATGCACGGTGGTGAGCTGACTCCCGAAATTGATCTTAAAAATCTTGACATCGCTAGGTCTGGGCAAATTCGGCGGTAATTTTCCATGTAAAATACACAAAATTTTATAGATTTTTTCCCTAAAATCGGGAGTGCGCATTATGCATGGGTATAACAATTCTTGAAAAACATCTCTCAAAAGAAAACTTGAAATCACACCTTTCTTCTATTTTGTTGCCAATCATGCATCACATTTAGCCATCATGCCCAGTAATTCGTATTATCGGTGTTGGGCGCTGCCAATTACCGAGAAGTGTGTGTGCACAACGAAATTAGGTCATTTATTGCTCTACATGTGCGTAATCCTCACTGACCTGATTTATCACGTCAACAATAGGCCTGAATAATTGCATCTACAGCAGGCCAGGTGCGCAAGAAATCATCACTGGCCTGAACAGTCACATCTACAACTGGCCTGAACAATTGCATCGACAATAGGCCTGTTGCGCACGATATAATCGTTCGCCCGACCAATCGCATCTGCCATTGACCTGGTGGGCAAGATATTGCCTCTGGCGTGAACTATTGCGTCCCGGGCCTCGCATGCTTTGGCTCCTATCTCTCCATCGTTAGTGACAATGCCGTTAACTGTATAATGATTAGCGATCGTTATGTCATGATAGTTCTACAGTGACATCACAAAACAGAATGACATCGAATCGCCAAGCAGTTTTCAACATGCGTATTCAATTTCCGCTAATACTAAAACATAACCATGGGATGTATTATAAATGGAAAATTACGGTAGTACCTGTGTGATTCGATAATGAATTGAGTATGAATGACGTGAAAAGTTCAACCGTATTCCTTTTCGGCTACCACAAAGAATATAATGCAAGATTGAAGATTATTTGGTATTTTTCGACCATCCTTATGTCGTTGCACATTGTGACAATACTGTTAATTGATCGCGACTTCACAAAAATGTCATTTCCTTGTTTCGTATGCTGCGATACGATCGATCAAGGTTTGCCGCCTCCCACAGTGGCAATAGTATCAAACCTATTACGGTATTATAATATTGTGTCCAGCCCTATACATCGCAACGTTGCGTTTTTCCAGATCGAATGCCCGAAACCAGGCAACATACCTTTCGCGAACATGTCTTACAGCGGCTTGGTGTACGCGTCGGTGGTGAATTACACTTGCGTTGAAGGCTTCTGGATCTCGAAAGATAACAGGACAGTCTCGGCAAACTGCAGCTCATCGGGAAGGTGTGTCTGGCTGATTTTGTTATCAATATCTGATTTGAGTGGATATTTTTTTAAACTGCGCACACGTTTAACCAGAGGTGATCAGTAGCAATTGTTTGCCAATACATTTGACTCAAGCCAAGTGTCGTAATCTTCCCGAGTCTCATCCGCTAGTAATTACAGTATGTAAAAAGCAGAGGTGATCACTAGCAAAGTACTTCGACTGTGTCAAAGTATACAAGTATGTCTTTCCTGCTTGCAATGCTTACCCAAGAGGTTACTACCTCTTTTACATGACAGTTCTTGGTTTTTATTGGCAATACTATGCAGAGAATACTTACCAAGAAAAGATTTTAAATGAGATAAAATATTAGGTTTTATAAATACAGAGAATTTTCGCGCCAGTTATCAAGTGCAGAATGCTTCCGTTCGGATTTGTGACAGAGTTGACATACCTATGCATATGGATGCATATATCTATATATTTATGTTTGATTAAGTTTGGGTTGCTCATGACAATTTTGTTGAAATTTTGGTAAAAGGCGGTACGTCTTCAAAGTATGTCTCGGAGGACAATACATAATTCCGTATTTGGTATGCTCAAGATTCCATCTTTCCAATATCCAAGGTTAAATGGCTCGGGTCTCAGAAAGTGAACTTTTCGCCTGTTTGGAATTTTAAGTAAAACTGTGCTCCATGGGTTCGCGCAAGGATGTCAAACTCCCCAAACGCTTCTTCGCTGTTTAAAAATGAGCAGCACCAAATAAATTTCTGCGATATCTCTCAATCCATATATCTATTAAGACATCTAATTTAAACGATTGAAAATATTTAACTGCGCCCAAGTTCACACACGACTTGAGTCCAGGAAAAATTTGCATTAAATTGGCGCGGAGACGATTTCTTTTCCAAATAAATATCCAGAAAACAAACAAGATAGTTGCAGTACCTTGCATTGAACGGGTACATACCTGCAAATTTAATCTGTCCAAATAACGTTGCATTCATCTGAATGCATGCTTCAAGGTGGGAGCCCGATTACTTGGAAGCCAACGTGACGTGTATGCCATCCTCTTGCGAAAATCCTTCTCCCGAAGAATTGAGCAGCTCAGTGGTCGGAATGGGGAAGGTTACCAGTTATTTGAAAGGCGTGGCGCTCACGCTAACATGCAAACGAGGTAATCAGCAATGTATTTGAATGATTGTTGTTAGTTTCATGCTCAATGATGTTATTTGGTGATCATGGCTGTTGAAAGAAGTATTGAATAATTGCACTTGGGTTTGAGTGTTGGAGAACTCTGACTCCAACATTCCTCTAAATCTACTCAGAAAAATATGCGTTTATTTCATTTTAAGCTATTATCATTACCAAGTCAATCAACGTATTTTTTAATTTAAAAGAATTATGCTCATAGAAAAAAATTAAGTTGGTGAGTATCTGCCTACATGAAAACTTGATCAGTTCTGTAACTGTAACGACATTTTTTAGTAACATTTGAGGATATTTGGTTAGATATTAATGTAGTTGGAGTCAGAGTCAAAGTTCAGCAGAATTTCTGTGACTCTGACTCCATCAAGACAAAAATTAACAAAACTCCGACTTCGACTCCACATACCTGGCTACTGGTCGGCGTTAGCAGTGATCGTTGCTTTATAACATATCGTCAAATGCTCAAATGTTACTCGTAAACAGGATATTGGTTCGATAAGGGAGCGCATCAGGCCACGTTCACCTGCGACAAGACCGGGAAATGGAAGCCGTATCACCCGCACGAGAGTCACTGCAAGCAGATATATTGTCAGGAACCAGAGGAGGTCGCGGGGGCCACAAAGTTTGGCTCGGATTACGCGTCGGGAAGTCACATCAGGTATCTGAAAATGTTTTGAGTGTTTGTAAATTGAGAGTGTCAGAAGCCGATAGGATAGGAAATTTATCTTTATTATCAGATGTTGTCCAGGTACTGAGGATTTGTACTAGAGTTGAAGTATCTATAGAAATTTGTACTCTTGCATATGATGCCAAAGTTGCTAAAAAACGGTCAACCTGACAGAAAGTGTATTGTAATATGTGTATTGACTCGACTTGGACTCGAGTCATTGCTCATGACTCGATCAAGTCATATGACTCGAGACTCAGACGGCCAAGACCGACAGTTCATTTTGATTTTGAAGAATAGTGAAGTAACCACACTATTGGGATTTCATCTATTGTTACTGGTACTTTAAAATACGACCTGAAACTGCTAAAAATGAGGAAAATTGGTATATTATAAATGCGAACCATTCGATATCACCAAACAGAGTTATAAAAAGCGGGTTTAACAAGATTTAACTGGAAACTGAGCAGTCAAAACAATGACTTCGACTCGAACTCGAGTCATAATAGCATGACTTGAACTCGACCCTCTGCTCGATGACTTGGACTTGACTCGGTGGTGAATTGAAAGTGACTCGACTTGACTCGAGTCAAAACTATATTAGTGAGATTGACTTGTGACTCGGGGCTTTGTGACTGCCCTGCCATCAAATAACTAGACTGGTTGCTTGTACAATGTACAATTCTGATTTAACTATTCAGATATTATTGCTCCCGTCGGTATTGGATCAGGAAACAGTTCCAAATCTACAACTCCCAATGGAAACTTTGCTTGCGGTCCGAAGACACCGCCAATTCGAAAATCACGAAATCTACGCACCGAAAAGTGGTGGTCGACGGTTCGTGCGGTCCTGCCGCGTTTGCGTCTCATTTCTGGCAGTGGCACTGGACCTTTCATATCAAGAATATGTACACAAGCCTTTGTCTCACGGCGACGGCATTAACTATCATAAAGGTAAGAAAGTACTATGACTTATAAGTGAAGTTGCGCTGTATGGCATTTTGGCATATTACTGGTGTTGGTCAGTAATGAAGCACTTCTACTGGAGTGGTTATGTTTTTTTATTACTTGCACGTCTGCTTAACAGCTTTTTAGGCAAAAGCACTTACTTTTCGAAATTGTATTTGGTTCAGTAGAACGTAGTTTTGAGATATATTTTCGAAATGTTTATTAGTGAAACCGTCCTGAAACCCACGAGAAACAGCCCCTGTACCGCGATAACTGAATATATTTTCAAAAATTTCACCAATTTGGGTTGGCCCCACCCAGGGCGGTAACCAAGTCGCAAGGTTCCGAGTCACAAGTCAATCTCACTTTTGTAGTCTTGACTCGATTCAAGTCGAGTCAATTTCAATTCACCACTTAGGCCCCTATTCAGAGACACGTCTCTATCTCAAACTCAAGCCGTGCTCGACGGAGCAAAGGCTGAGTCAAGCTCGATTCGAGAGATCGTTTGGTATTCGGGTAGGATTTCGAGTCTTTACTCGATAGATTAGACAGCTTGATGACTGCTTGCCGACGTCTGCGGTTTTGTTAATTGCTCGCGATCTGGCAATCCGCGGGTTTGGATGTGATGTTGGTTGCCTAGTATTGCCTTCAAATTACGTCAACACATTATATTAGAATTATACGCTGGATGTATAGACGAAATAACACCGCTCAATAACAGGACTATTTGACATACTGTAGTAGCCAAAGCAAATATTTTCAAATAATGAAACACCAGACTTCATCCTGAAGTTTTCAGGCATACGCACAAGCTATTTATTGGATTACTGAGGATTGTATTGGTAACGCGCTGTTGATATTTTCGCCATACACTGACGGTTTTATCAACTGTATTGCGATGACCTAACATTGCGTACATTCATAAAGCACCAGGTCATCTACCATCGTGTATTGCATTTGTACGCATCGCCGAGGATTCGGTTCTTGCTAGGATTGTAGGATCGCTATTGTAGACAACAGCTTGTGTGTGGTTTTGCAGTAACATTCATCCTCCATTCGTTTCTACATATCCTGATGCTACGTTTTATATTGAGTGAAAAAACAGAGCGCTATGAGGAATTAACCGATTTTGCGAATCCATCGGAAACCTTTCTGATGAAAATGTCCGCCGATTTGGAAATAGCCTACGCAGCCAACGATGAAGCCATACGGCGCTAGAANATGATTTCCTTCTTATAACGGTGCTNTATANTACAGTTGAAATTGTGAATTCANGCNCCAAACATGCTCACAGNGCAATTTCCGCAATATATTCAGGGCCAAACCGTAAAAAAAGGGAATGNGTAAGGCCTTGAGTCTGCCCACGGCTTGACTCNGAAAACGCTNGCTCAAACGCCGNATTTCGAGATCGANTCCAACCTCAGATCGTCATTGAATACCATAACCACAAAAGTAGAACTCGAAAGAGCGCCAAGTTCGACTCCAGCCGAACTCAAACTCGTTCTCTCGCTTCGCTTTCTGAATACCGATTCTTACGCAATGTTGACGCAAAATGAGTTTGAGCACTGAGTAAGGTTTCTTGAATACGGGCCTGAGTCAAGTTCGACAACTTCCGTCAAGTTTGACAAATCTCAGAAAGCGCTATTGGGATATGGAAATTATTTGACTTACCTATTATTACATAAATCCATAAATATTCCTTGTGAATATGTCGATTGCGTTTCTTTCTACAGCTACTTTCGTGTCCTTGTAAGGTTTGTCGCCTGGTCTAAATGACCATTGTAGTCACAAACACCATCAATACTTCAAACAAGGGTATCAATTCAAGTTGTAACTCAAGTAGACGTAGAAGTAATGTCGCTAGTGTTTTTCAGGGGCTAACTTGCCCAGTTCGTAAAGCCAACAGACGTATCTGTATCGTAGGAAGACAGCGTCCCTGTCCGGTTGGAGATTTGCGATCGCAACAACGTCATGCAGATGTGGACCTGCGAATCAGTGCGTACCGGATGGGCCCTGCGATTGTGGTCCACTTACGACGGCGGGTATCTCGCGGCACATTCGAGGACGCGCAATTTTTGGAGCGAAAAAAACGACTTGGAAATTGTCTTGACGGGTAAGCGGCCGGCGATCGTTTTGTCTGGGTGCTGGAATCGCGAAATTTCAAGCGATACGTTTTGTGTGAAGGGAAACTGGATTATACCTCAAACGTCCTTAATTGGAATACGTACCACTACAAGGACGAAGACTTGAGCGTTTGTATCATGAAAGAGGGGCGCTTCTATGAGAAAGTGGAATGTAACAAGTACGATGAAATCGTGTCCTACATCCGCTTCTTCCTGTAGTGGTCGCGATTTTAGATCACTTCGACTTATCAGTTTCTAGTTTTTAGGCAAAATTAAGTTCAGAATAATTACTTTTATAGTTATTTGGACATGATTTTTGTTCTACTTCTTTCTGATTCGGAATTCTAGTGTTTGCAAATTCAGGTTCTGCTCACGTTCAAGTTAGATCTAATTTTGATTCAAATCTGATTATACGCTTGGTGGTGCCCGTTTAAAGTATACAATTTCATTTCAGTTATGGCCTCTGGCAGCCCGACCCGTTCCATATCGAATGCACCGTGGTCCGATGCGACTTTCCCCCGGACGCGCCCAACGCTCATATCAGCTCGAATTATTCGGCCAACGTTAACTCGTACGCCGAAAAGGATGCGCGTCAGTTATCCGTTTTATTATATTCTCAAATTGTATTTTAATGGTTTTGTTTGGGGTTCCACGAAGGGTTGCGGGTAAGCATAAGTGTTTCCTAGGTTAGTCAAAATTGAGAATCGCTGTATTAATTGTTTGTTTTGTTATTAACATGTCACACAGACAAAATATTTCCTACATTTCAAATTTGGTTCACTTTACCATATTACTGTTACTGAGAGTCGGCTGAAAAGCTTTTATTGGATAAATTGTTAATAGACCTCTTTCGTGCAATTCTGTAGTTCTGTACCCCAAAGGCTTGTGTACTCGCAGATCTTCGCTGGCGACATGTTTTGATTGCCCTGAATCAGTTTGACGTCGGTACCACAGTCGTGTACATTTGCGACACTGGGTTTTGGATATCGGAAAACGTGTACACGTACACTTTAACGTGCCTTGACAACGGCCTGTGGTCACCCGATCCAGGCGAAGTCAAATGCGTCCCGGCATTCTGTCCTGTCCCAGACCTGGGGCCGTGGATGAGAGTGATTGTCGAAAAAAATTCGTCCGCTCCGGTATGACGATTATTTTTGAGGAAACTTTTTGATTTTATCTGAGTTTTGTTCAGGCCGAATTGGATTTTCTGTCAGTCTTCCCGAAACGTGGCTGGAAGGAGTTTCGGTATCCTTTGGACACGATTTATGAAGCCAAGTATGCGGAGGTAGCGACACTCATGTGCGATGATGGGTATTGGCTGACATCCAGTACCTCTTCCGGGTGAGTATTTAGTTCGGTTTGTAGCAGTTTACCTGCAAATTTACAAAAAAATTCTGAAATAGGCGAAAATTTGACTGCTGTGAGAGACTCGAGACCCGTCACTTCGATATTTTATTTCTGGGACCTTCCGAGACAATTAACACGCTCTAGGCTCCTCCTCGTGAAGTGTGCCGCGCTACAAGAACATCTGTCTGGTGTAAATAACCATTGTACTCGCAAAACACCGTGAATACCACAAACAAACAACAAAATCACGATTGTGAATAAAATAAAATCAGGAAGCCGTTCAGGCAACTTAAGTTGCAATGACTTAGCATCCAGAATAAGTATGATTAATGATCCCTATGCTTAATTTAGCTTTGAAATGTTACATTCTGGACTATAAGAAAAGCTTCAGTGCGTGCTATGCTATTAAGTTATAGCATGTTCTGCTCCAAAACCTGTCAAGATATGAAAGCTATTTGCTGACACATTCATAATATCAAAACAAGGATGCAGATTATTTTAAACAGCATATGAAGAGTTTAGTTGGCCAAGATTTGCATTTCCATGAATACTTACCAGCAAACCAAAAACTCAAAACGTCTGAATGTAATTCACGATATCAGGCTTGTGTTATTTAATATGGAACGAAAGATCACCAAAGCAGGGGCAAAGAAGCAGGTTAACCCCTCACAGTGATACCATAAATACCAACATATTGTCTCGTGTTTATTCAGGTTCAACTCAATTCAATTTATTATTAACAATTTCATCATTTCAACACGCCGCAAGACTGCGATACAATGAAAAGATAGGAAGGTGTCGAAACGACTTGGAGTAGTCTTTGAAAATAGACACCCACCTGTCCTAGGTGATGTTAAAAGGAGGCATGCACACGGAATGGAAAGTAAAAGGAGATAATATAAAAGGACCGGCGATAAAAGGAGGTGACATGTGTCCCAAGCCGAGATCAATATGCCAAGTCGTGGTCCGGTAAACTTGAGGGCTGCCTAGTATTGAGTTAGTAGAGATTGTTTAATACTATATTCATATTGAAATGAACCCGAATATTTTCGGCTGACACTCGTCAGGGGTAATCGTCAGCAACTAGTAGAGAATTCAAAAGAACATCGTATATCAACAATCGTAACACAAAATATGACGTCACCGGCACGAAATGTTGAATACGAGAGCGCTCAATGTACTATTTTTAGATGATACACGTGGGATCATTTGTGTGCATTGGAGTCGACTTTTATCAAAATACACCAGCCAAGGCTGTATCAACAAAAAGAGTTCGTGTATCATCTAAAAATAGTACATTAAACGCTCTCGTATTTGACATTTGGTGCTGGTGACGTCATATTTTGTGTTACAATTGTTGAGATACGATGCCCTTTTGAATTCTCTACTAGTTGCTGACGATTACCCCTGACGAGTGTCAGTCGAAAATATTCGGGTTCATTTCAATATGAATATACTATTCACTGATATATTGAAGTTCTGTACCTCCAAGAAGCTGTAGAGATTGTTTGTATTTCGACTTATGAACTTTTGATACTGTGATAAAGAAGTCATTGAAATTTTTGAGGCACTGACCGCAGCGGAACTGATACATAGGGGACCGTGAACAATTCAAAAAAATGGTAGGACACAGTTGCATGATGTTTGAAAAAAGTTTAAGATCCAATGGTTTAGATCGTCCCCACATCACCAAACATCGTCTATGTTTCAGTGCCAGACGCACAGACCCGTCTGTCAGCGCGCATTGTCTGGAAGACGGCCGTTGGAGCAAGCCTTTGTTGATATCGAGCGACACCAGATGCGAGCTTTTGACTTGCCGCGATCCTGGGCATATGAAGAATGCAGAACGGGTGTCGTTCACTGGGGACGGCGGCGCGAATCCCTCTCACGAATTTGTGTATCAGTCCGTTGTGCAGTATAAATGTAACACGGTAAGGGTGCTTGGTGCTATTTGTCCCTTGTACCCTTCATTTCCGACCGCCTCTTCAGTTCAGAGTCGGGCAACTAGAATTTTAATCATAGCTACACAACAGGGCTGTAACCAAGTCACAAGGCTCCGAGTCATGAGTCAATCTCACTTTTATAGTTTTGACCCGACTCATTTTCAATTCACCACCGAGTCAAGTCAGAGTCCAAGTCAGCGGGCAGAGGGACCATGACTCCATGGTGACATCAAATGGTTCGCATTTAAAATATACTAATTTTCCTCACTTTTAGCAGTTTCTGGTCGCATGTTCAAGTAGGCTACCAGTACCGATAGTCAAAATCGTAATAGTATGGTTGCTTTACTATTCTTCGATATGACAATGAAATGTCGGTATTGGCCGTCTGAGTCTCGAGTCATATGAATTGGTTCGAGTCATGCGCAATGACTCGAGTTCAAGTCGAATTATTTCCGTATTTCGAGAAAAGGACTCGAGTCAAGTCGAGTCACTAGAAAATCGTGACTCGAATCGGACTCGAGTCAAGTTATGACTTCAGTCATTATAACCCTGCTACACAGTTCTTTCGAAATTTTTATTTAAAATTGACGTATGATCTCATTATTCTTCCGTTGATATTCATAACTGAGGTGGTTCGAGTCAGGGGGTGTTCAACGTGTGACCTGGGAAATAGGTTGCTAATTTAACTTAATCTGATGCGTTTGGTCAAGAGGCCTAACAGAAGCCAACCAGTGATCCATTTCCAGCACATATCCTCTCCGTGGAATCAAAGTAGCTTTTGTCAATTTTACACCTTTGGAGAAAATCAACTTGTGAAGTTTTCATTTTCTTTCTGCCATATCTTGGCGATGATTAACATTGAAAAAATATGATAAATATAAACATGGCCAAGATATGGCTGAAAAAAATGAAAATTTCACAAAAAAATCGCGTGAGTAGCTTGATTTGTAGAAGTGCGCTGTTACTGACAACGTAAGATGTGTGTCATGCCGAAATCATTTTTACTATCAAACTTACCATGCATCCACAGCACTCAAATTCCGAACAGATTACGTAAATTATATTCTAACGATCGAAATTGACCACCAGTCTTTGATTTTTCAGGGGTTTTGGATCTCCATCGCTAAGCGATACCTGCAGATAACCTGCGGTCGCGATGCCACGTGGGTGCCTGACCCTTCTCTCTTTTCGTGCGTCCCTATCTCTTGTGGAGAGCCTGGCTCCATTGCCAACGGCGTCAAGGTTGGGTCTGACTATGCACTGAATGATGAGGTAATGCTTGCAAAATCGTGGTAATTTGTATTTATTCACTGGCGACTCATTACCCGTTGTTTTACGTTTGTTTACTGGATTGTCGTTCGGGAAAGTTGCGTTATGGCTCACTGTCACCAGCTACACTGTTTTGCCTGCGGGGTACAGTTTAGCTCATTGGTTCCCAAACCTTTTCTGCTTGCAGACCTGTCAAATTTCGGAACAAATTATGCTGACGGGGGAATCTTTAGAAATCAAAATCAACCCCAGAATGTAAATTACGATAAAAATATGAAAAAAAGAATTGTAATTTTAATTGAATGATAAATCTGCTGCTTTCTTTTTGATTCAACACATGTTTAGTGTGGTTCCGCTGAAGTCTTTGCAGGGCAAATTCCAGTTAAACCGGCTACTCCGTTTTGGCTGTTGGTTATGTTTCAAGAGAAATGCAATTTCGTCGACTATTAGTTTCTACTGTTTCACTGTCAAATGTGGCTAAATTGCAGTGTCGAATTTTGTCAAAATTTATTTAAAAAGTCTTCTCCGCATTCGCCTATCAGATCTGCTGGTCCCAAACCAGGTCCAGGCTACTTTTAGACAGTTGATTACAACACTTGCAGTATTGCGGCTTAGGATAAGTCTAAATTGTACTGCCGAATTTCGTCAAATTTTGTTCAAAAAGTCTTCTTAGCTTTTATGTATTATTCTTACAAGTCTAAACTAGTTGCAGGCTACTTTTACACGGTTGGGTGCAACAATAGCGGAATTGTGACCTATGATTTGTCGAAAGTAAACTATGAATTCTATATCATGTGAGAAAGTGGTCTAAATTATGTTGTAAATTTTTGAATGTGTTTAAAATTTAGTGTTTTGTCGCTCTAATTAATAGACAAGCGTTCAAACTATGACATCTTACTATTGAGAATAAAATTGAAGTATATTTAGTTTACCGGGGTTGATATCAAGATAAAGTATTTTTTGGTTTTATGGACAGGTTGTCTATAAATGCAACGAAGGATACCGGTTCGGCAACTTCTTCTTGCGACGCGTCGTGAAATGCACGAAAGACGGAAATTGGTTTCCGCCCAGTTACTCGATCGTCTGCGACCCGGTCGAGTGTGGCGACCCGCCCGCCTTTGATAATTCTGACGTGGAAACCGTAGACCAGGTAAACGCGTGGCTTGATTTTGCGTTAACGCGGTTTGGAGGTTGAAACGCGCGCTGTATAGGTTTGGCGTTGTCTTCAAATTATATTTTCGTTGCTTTTTCCCACCGTGACAGCTTTGAAACCTCGCTGGGTAGTATCATGGCATCCGAAACATGTATTACAAGGCTGTAGCCATGAGTAGAAATCACATTTTTGTGACATCGTGATAGCCGACAGCATTGTGACGAAGTGAATTGAAGAAGATATAGTACCAAACTATCTTATTGTGATCTACAACTGGCGTTATTTTCTTTCTGGTCGTATAAAACGTACATATTTCGTCTTTCTACATCGTCATTCTACACCGTCATTGTCTCTGGCGAACAGGCACGCACACTATAAGATATCTAAAATTGGCGAATGGCAACCGTCTGAGATTAGAAGTGCGACAAGGCACTTTATGCTGCGCGGTTTAACTGGGCACTGCGCTCCAAATATGATGTGGTCTCAAAATGAAGGTGAATGTGTGAAAAACAAAATTTTCCTTGGAAAATCACTGTATTCGTACAGCAGTTAAATGATTTTCACGGTTGGTCTTATTGCACTCATCAATATCTGTGGTATTGAGGTCACATCATTTCCCTGCCTTTTATAAAATTACTGCCTCACATAAATGTCACGTAGAAAACTCGAACGAATTCGAATACAGGTTTGTGATTACTATCGTTAGGCTATGGCCGTACAGTATTTCGTTAGTTATACTACAAGATGAATACAACAATCACAAATCATGTAGTAAGAATTGGCGTAAGGCTCAACGAAACATGTTTTGTGGATTTTGCTTTCAGCTGCGTCTAATGTTACAGAACAACACCTGTTAATACCACCACACACCAACTAAACACACCAGCTAAGCATCGACATCAGTGTTTCTATCTGTCCTTGCAGCGCTTTGCCGACAAATACGTGTTCGGCGACGTGGTCACTATGAAATGTGACGACGGCTACGTATCCGTTGACAAAATACGTTCAAATTACACATGCAATTCCGACGGCGATTGGGAACCGGCTACCTTCGCGGACAGATCGTACCAATGCAAACCGGCCGAATGCGGCAAACCCGCTTTTCCCAGCAGATTCACCATCTACGAAACTACGAGACAGTATTTCGTAAACGACACGGTCCATTATTCGTGCCCCGCCGCCGCAGACGATGACGGTTTTATACAAGTGGGACTCGTGACCTGCGCGTTTGATTCTACAAAAGTGTCGGGGCCCTGGACTTTGTGGCGGCCCACTCCTGGAAACATCAAATGCAACGAAGCGCCCGACTGTCCGTTTGTTGGTGTGTATGGTACTGGTTACGAGTGGGTTTGTCACTTAGTGAAATCAGCACTTCTTGAATTTTGCATTCGAAATGTAGGCCTAATAAAGTGTCTGTCCTTACTAAGTAGCTTGTCAAGAATGGAAAAAGAACGTTCAGCAGCAGCAGTTGTTAGCTGACAACACAGAAGTTGTGCGCACACTGCTGGTGACACACCATGTTGCTTCATTCTGACAATGTTCTCGACATCACAATTTTTCATCATGCGCTACTTGATGTAAGAACCATGCAATGCCCAAGCAGTCTTGCTTCGGTTAGGATATAACCATAACAGCATGTCAACCTATTTGAATGTTTATGATTCACAATGCGCATGTGCAGAAAGTAGGCCGTCTACACAGTAGGCCTATAAAGTGGGCTACAAGCTGTAAATTCATGATAAGTTCACCGACAGTGCAAAATCTACGACACAAACGAAATGCTGAGGGCAAAAAATTTTTAACTTTGTAAACAATTTTGAGAAATTTTGACATAACGCTACAATCTTGACAAAATTGTTGACTTATTTTGACATGTTAAAAAAATCGCCCTAGTAATAGCTACTATTATTAGGAATGCGATACATCAGTATTGTAAATTTGAAATTGAATGTTTCAGCTTCAATTATGATATACGGCACTTGAGAAATTCGGCATTCGAAATCCGATAACTAGTAGTATTATAAACTGCTCCCTGCAACATGTATAGACTTTCTTCCTGCCCTTCAACAAAGTAGTGTACCCTATGAATATAAGTACCGCTATCATTGTGGCTATGTGGGAAGAACGACACAAAGTTTGCCGGATCGCATAATACAGCATGTACCTAAAATTTATTAGAACATCCTCATCACGCTTGGAGACATGTTTGCCTTGATTCAGCCCCTGAAGCTTGAATCCGAACGGGCCAAGGT